>CM060969.1:98156504-98441504 GCA_030765045.1 Tenodera sinensis
TTGGGAGCTGATAGATAATATTTTTAACACTTTTTTTTTTTACTTTCACTACTGATAAGTAGAAGGAAGTATTGTATTCCAGCCAAAAATTATATGTCGAGATTTCACCGGAAATATATGTTTTGAGACCCCCTGAATAAAAAAAAAAAAAAAAAAAAAAAAAAAAAAAAAAAAAAAAAACCATTATTAGAAAAAGGTCCGCGCGTGTGTGTGTGTGTCAGTCTGTGGATAGCATAACTCAAAAACGAAAAGTCAGTTAAAAAGCAAAGTTGATATTTAAGTTTAGTGTCTTTCAAGGATATGACACGAAGATTTTGAAGAAAATAGTCTCACCCTAAACTACATGGAACATTTTTCGAAAATTTTGATTTTCTTGAAAATGGCTCTAACGATTTTGATTATAATGTCATATGTTTAAGATATTTGTATGAAAAATGAAATGTAAATTTTGAATTTTCTGGCTATAGCCTGTGTAGTCCTGTTTACTCTGAATGACTTTTGAATAACTCGTAAACCGTAAGAAATAGCAAATTCTTAATATACAAAAAATGTAGATCTCACTAAAACACACAATGTATGTGTGAATAAATTTTTTGTAGAGTGAACCATTTTTGAGATATTCCTTGTTATTTGTGTCAGATTCGGAAAACTTGAAACTTTGGTGAAATGGAACATCGTTGTTCATTTTTTATATATTAAACGTGCAAAGAGAATGGGATCTCAAAGCTTTAAATGACTTGTCTATCGCTCACAACCTGCTGTATTCTAATATTCCCCTTTCACCTACAAGGAAATAAGCAACAAGATAATTTGTACAAATGTTTATCTCAAATAACAGGAAGAAGATAGAGATATAAGAGTTTGTAAGTATGGCTAGTACAAGAGTAGAGAAAGTCATGTGAGTGCAACACGTCAGATTTTTTAAGGAAAGCTTTTGCTGCGGTGCTTCGTTCAAGAGCTAGACGAGTTAATGTCATATATTACTGCATCCCATCCAGTTTAAGTAGTTACGGCAAAATCAACAATTCAAATTAGTATTGCACTTATCTTAGTAAGGCACACAATCTTAATCCAAGGAACAAACACGGAACACATAAACAAAACACAAACATCTAATTGTTTACAGTTAATCACAACCTTACTATTCAAAATTAGACCCACAAACTTTTAAATCAGAGAAATGGCTGGTGTCTGCGAGAGTACGGCAGATTAGGACATGCCGATGCACTCTTTGTGTTAATCGCAATGGGCGTGCGTTCCAATATTTACTTTGTATTTACTTTGAATAGTAAAGCTGTGATTAACTGTAAACAATGAGATGTTTGTGTTTTGTTAATGCGTTCTGTGTTTGTTTCTTGTATTAAGATTGTGTGTGTTACTAAGATAAATACAACACTAATTTGCGTTGTTGATTTTGCCGTAAATACTTAACTGGGTGGGAGGCAAGTAGTCTATGACATTAACTCGTCTAGCGCTTAAAAGAAACACCGCAGCAAAAAACCTTTCCTTAACAAAAAGTGTTTAAAATAATGTTATCTATCAGCTCCCAAAGTTTTTCGATCTAATTTTGGTACCGTATAGGCTGTATAGACTACCTTTAAATGTTTAGACTATCGAGTTAAAATACCCAGATTTTGCCTAAGCAGTTCCACATTGTATTTAGATGTTATACTCAGTGGTATCTGAGACCTTAGATACAGACAATTGTACATCTACTTCGCCCGCTTCAGTAGCGTGGTGGTAGCGTGTCTGCCTCACGTCCAAGGGGTCGCGAATTCGAATCTCGCTTAGGGCGAGTTATCCGGATAAGGCTTTTTCCGAGGTTTTCCCTTATCCTGAGAAGGCGAATGTCGGGTAACTCTATGAACCTCAGGCTCATATGAGCATCATTTCACTGTTTCATTAATTCACCGTCCGATATGACATTATGTTGGTGGACGTTAACATTAGGGTGTTGCCCAGGGTGTTTTCATTTTTACTTTCTCTACTACATTATAGTAAGTAGAGGAAGTATCGTATTGCACCCAAAAATTTGATGTCGAGATTTCACCGGAAATATGTTTTGAGGCCCTCTGAATAAAAAAAAGCATTTTTAGAAAGAGGTGAGTGTGTGTGTATGTGTGTGTGCGTGTTACATTCGCTTTCTCTGATTGACGAAATTTCGTTTATACTGTCGCTAGAAAACCCGAAGTTGCAAAAATTGTGTTTGACAAAGTCAATCAGCTAGTACAGAAATATTCTGGTCACAAAACACTGTCAAATTTCTAAAAGGCTTTCTGGCGAAGAAACTCATATATTGAGGAGGAATTCACCGAAGAAGAACTGTAGTGCATTTTGTCATGCGCCTATGACGTCATGCGACGTCGAAAGGTCATTTTCGTTATACAAATAATTTTTCATTGATAGATGCAGAGGTTTACACAGGAAAATCTCAGAATGACCTTCCATATGTATTTTGATTAAGTAAGAGTTCTGTGAAACTATCATCATATTTTCATCATTTTCGTGCTTATTTGCTTACTGTTTTATTGCGTTCAGAAATCTGGGCTCTAGTAAACTGTAGACCTCGGACTTTTAGGCTGTCAAAATGAACATTTAGGCACCTAAAAAAGGTTTTAAAAACTTTAACGAACCTAATCTCTTCCATATTTCACAGTAAAAGATGCAGTGAATGTTGACTGTGACAGTGTTTCTAAAGACTTGGACCGTCATTAGCACAATCCCCTTCTAGAACGGCCAGGTAGTATAAAAATGACCATTTTAAAGCTAAAGCTCGTTATGAATACCTTGTTGTACGGTTTATACAAATTTACAAGCTGTTGACCTAGATATCTCATTCATGCTCAAGGTCAGCCCATTATTCCATTTTAAACCCTGGTTTGAATTCACCCATTGTGTGCAAGAATGCTGCACTTCCTTGCGCTCAGAAACTTGTTGGCCAAGCTCTCAGCTTTAAGAAAGGCAATTTTAAAATACGCTTACTATGCCAAAATTATTTACTCATTCTCGAAGTATGTCTAGGTATTTCTTATTTAGGGATGTTAGTGCTTCAAACTGCGGCTCAAGTTTAAATTGACAATATATCGCGATTTTATAACTTCTGTTTGTTATACTTGGGCAGTTTTACTGCATTGGGGTAAAATATGCAGTTTTGGGTACAATAAAACTTCCACAGAAGGTGTAATTTTGCATGAAACGTGAACATACATGATTGCGGTTTGATTCTCTTCAGGAAAAAATAGGTGTTAAACCTAAAATCCGAGGTCTAGTAATGTGTGAGGCCTGCATTCGGGAGGTCGTGGGTTCGACTCTCCTGCCGACCTTCCTGACCAACGGATTTCTCCGGGTTACTAGGTGAATGCTGGGAAGGATAATTACATCTCCTGATTTTCTTGGCCTTCCATTTTACTTCATTCACCGTTCATCCCTTAGGTCAGCGAAGGTGTTAGGTGCAGCTTGGCAGGGATGATATGTGCACGGGAAGTCTCTCCATCCCTCGTCCTTGGGAGGCGGCACATGTGGGCGTTGGGCCCGCGGCGAGAAGACCTAAACACTTCGAGGTGTTATCGTGCTGCTCAAATGGTTACCCTCGCGGCATCAAAGGATGCGATAAGATTGCAGGTATTCAGTGTCGCAAAAAGCAACGTGGTCACGTTTTCTCCAAGTAAACATACACGTTACAAGCATGGACATTTATTTCTTAGAGTACCACTGGATGAGAAAACAGCGAAGACGTTGCAACATTATGGTTTACTCCATGTGAAGTGAACATGTATCTGTCATTTGTGATTTCTGCACATTCAATAGCTGATGTGATGCGCTCATTGTGTAATGTGAAACTCGGCAATTTCCGAGAATAACACTGAGGGAAAAATAAAAACTTTTTTTTGTCTCAGAAACAAAACTATGTGATTGAAAGTATTTGTTCTCCTGAATTCAAATATGACACTGGTTTTTCCTCATCACGCAAGATTTTCGAGAGATGGGCATTTATAATTTCAAACTCTTTAATCTAATATCTTTAAACCAGCAATTCTTGCATATAAATATATTTCGCGTATCTCGGAAACGGCTCACGATATGGATCACATTTTGTACTCAAACTTTTGCTTTTTAATTTCATCTATATGGGTATCTCATGAAAAAACTTACACAAAAAAGAAAACATCTTTTATTCTCTCTTCTAAAAATAATTAATACAATTTTCTGTATGTTTGAAATAGAAATGCTACATTTTACATTCACACTGTTTTCTATACCTACTCACTTTTAGGTAACAATTCACATCTCTTTCTCTAGAAACAATTTTCCTGTAAAAACACGATTTTATACCAAAATGTTTTGTTCCCTCTTGAACAAATGTCATACCATTTTCTGTATGTTTGAAATAGAAATGCTGCGTATTACATTCACGCTGTTTTCTCCACTCACTAAGGTAACACATTCACATCTCTTTCTCTACTCAATCTTCTACAAACTATTCATATAATCTATAAGTGGATGTTTCTATGTACGTAACGGTTAATCTCCAAAACCGCTTGACTGATCATTTCCAAATTCGGCAGGTATATGTAGTTTTTCATGGAGAAGACTTTTATGCTATCCATTTTACTATACAGCATATTACTTTCACACGGTCCTCTCTGTTCGCCTTTCTTTTACGTAACATATGTATCCTCTACTCGCCCTTCAACATACAATTTTCTATGGTTGAAATATAAATGCAACGTATAACATATAAATATCTTCTCAGAAAGAAAAACGATTTTATAAAAGAAACACCGAGCTTAGCTCGGTCGCCCAGGTGCTATTTTCTATATTCTTAGCTAAAAATGTGCAAACATTTGGATTAACGTAGAAATTAAGAAGTGACTCTTTTCTGCTATATTTTGCATATGGAGCATCCCACTTGATGGTCCGACAGTAATGGGCCTGCATATCAGGATTCCATTTGGCTTGATATCTCTGTTCCATAGCTGAACTTTCTGATGAAAGTGTTCCCCGTGACCATCGCTCACTGCGCCAACATTGTCTAGGTGCAAGTACAGGAAGTGTACCTTTAAGGACATACTGCAACCCAAATTACAAAATAATAGGCACTTTCTTCAGAAAAATAGGCTTTAAATTGAGAATGACGATTACGATAAGTACATATGTACCTATGTCTGTATTCTTTTGAAGAAGAATGCATCCTTTTAGCCGGGAAGCAAGTATTTGAGACTGCATTTGTGCATGTCTGTACAGGTCTGAACATCCACAACAGCATCAGTGGTGCCATTTGAGTTAGTCCATTTGGTCCTATCATATTTACAATACTCTACGAGCTTTTATTTTACAAAAAATTGACGAAAAGATGTTTATTTAAAAAAAATGAAATTTAAATAAAAACGAAAGTGCGAGTGAAGGAGAAATTCCGACTACATTTGTGAAAACACGATGAAAAGCTGCATTGAGTAAAACTATTTGTATTAATGAGACAAAAATAATTTAAATTAAATAAAAAGGTTGAAATTCAACGACTAAAACGTTTATTTTAGAAAATCTTATGTGTTGCACTCAAAACTTTCTCTACTCTTGTATAGTATTAACCATTCTTATAAACTCTTACTCCTATATATTCACGTTAGTTGAGATAAACATTTGCAGAAATTATCTTATTGGTTATTTCCTTGTAGGTACAAGGGGAATATGGGAATATAGTAGGCCTTGAGCGATAGTCAAACCCTTTAAAGCTTTCACCGTTCTCTTTGTACGGTTAACATAGTATAAAAATGAATAACGATGTTCCATTTGACAGAAGTGTGAGTTCTCCAAAATTCACACAAATAACAAGGAATATCTCCGAAATGGTTCACTATGAAAAAAAAAAATAATAATTTAGACATAAAGTGTGTGTTTTAGCGAGATACACAGTTTTTGTACAGTAAGATTTTGTCTATCTCTTACGGTTTACGAGTTGTTCATAAGTCATCCAGAGTCAACAGGACTACATGGGCTATAGCCAGAAAATTCAAAATATACAATTCATTTGTCATAAGAATATCTTAAATATATGTAATTTTAATCAAAATCTTTGGAGGCATTTACAAGAAAATCAAAATTTTCGAACAATTTTCCATAAAAAGGATAGTTTAAGGTGGAGCAATTTGTTTCAAAATCCTTGTGTGGCATTCTTGAAAGACATTAAGCTTAAATAGCAACTTTGGTTTTTAACGGACTTTTCGTTTATGAGTTATGCTGTCCAACGACTGACAGACACACTCACAGACCTTTTTCTACAAATGTTTTTTTGTTTTTTGTTTTTTTTTTAATTCAGGTGGTCTCAAAACATATATTTCTGGTGAAATCTGGATATAAAATTTTTGGGTGGAATACACTATTTCCTCTACTTCACTATAATATAGTTATTTCAATTTCATATTTCATATCATATTATGTAGTAGACAAAGTAAAAATTGAAATTGAAATAACTAAGAATCTGGGGTGATGTAGAAATTCCGAATACATATATGAAGACACGAAAAACTGCATTGAGTAGACCTATTCGTACTCATGGGACAAAAATCATTATCTGAGAGGTTTCTATTAACAAAGATAAAGTACAGGTTAACCTTTTGGGCAGCACGAGTACAAACCTTAGAGACCTCTATCAATATCTGGCCGCCCGTTGTCTCCTCTCATCCTTCCTACCCTGGGGTACTCCCTTGGGAACATAGGTACTACAATAAGCAAGGCTTCAGTGCCGAACTCTCCGCATCTCTCTTATCCCTATTGCTAGTATAGTCAAGAAAGAGAAACGAAGCAAAATATGTAATTGTTAATTAATAGCAGTGTTTTGATTAGAGCCAAGCCCACAGGAAAGAAGTGTGATTGCCAATAACGAAATGCCACATCCTGGCGAAAGATTGGTGTTCAGAGGCGTCTCTTAAGGAAGGAACCAAGATTATATTGTTTATTCTCATTTCCCCTGCTGGATATAAATAGGACGGAAATATTACAATAAGCCGAGAATATCCTGTGCTTGGTCACGTCAAACTAAAATTTTCCTCTTTTGTGCCACGCCTTAATATCATTATTCATGTAGCTTTATGGATATCGTACGAAGCCCCGAATTTTTAGGCTCTAAAAACGTAAAATTAGCTCTCTCTATGAGTATATTAGGATGCTATAGGACCTTATAACTTAGGAATCTATAGAATGTTTTCTTTCCGTACTACGTATAGGACAGTAGAGTATTGTATTCCACCCAAAAATTCGATGTCCAGATTTCACCGAAAATGTTGTGAGGCACCCTGAATAAAACACATTTTACAAAAAGTTTCATATGAGTGTGTGTGTATGTATGTGTGTGTGTGTGTATGTGTGTGTGTGTGTGTGTGTGTGTGTGTGTGTGTGTGTGTCTGTTGGTCTGTGTGCCAGTCTGTGGACAGCATAACTCAAAAACCAAAAGTCGGTTAAAAAACAAAGTTGGAATTTAAGTTTAATGTTATTCAAGAATACGACACGAATATTTTGAAGAAAAGTCCTCCACCTTAGGCTACCCCTTACTTGGAAAATGTTTCAAAAATTTTGATTTTCTTAAAAATGCTCTAACGATTTTGATTAAAATACCGTATGTTTGAGATATTCTTATGGTAAATGAAATGTATAATTTGAATTTCGTGGCTATACACTATGTAGCCATGTTTACTCTTGACAATTTTTGCATAACTGCTAAACCGCAAGAGATAGACCAAATCTTACTGTACAAAAACTGTAGATCTTGGTAAAACGGGCAATTTACATTCGAATAAATTTTTTTTTTGTAGAGTGAACCATTTTGGAGGCATTCCTTGTTATTTGTGTTAGTAAATTACAATACTTATACTTTCTGCACATGGAAGACTGTTTTTCATTTTTTATATGTTAAGTGTGCAAAGAGAACGGAATCTCAAAGCTTTAAAACATTTGACTATCGCTCAAAACCTACTGTATTCTCATATTCCCCTTGCACCTACAAGGAAATGAACAATAAGATAATTTGTACAAATGTTTATCTCAACTAACACGAAGAAGATATAGGAATAAGAGTTTGTAAGAATGGTTAGTACAAGAGTAGAGTCATACTGCTCACAGATACACACACTTTGCGCACATGTTTCCTGAAGTGGCATTCACTAATGAAGCAATTACTTTATTTACTTCTGATGAAAGTTACCACAGGTAGGTATTTATCGCGGAGGATAAATGGAGCTGACTCAGGTCTATAAAACATGCATGCAATGAAGGTTGTCATCCTTACTTACGGTCTGACCTAATGTCATCAAAAGAGTACGCACTGTCACAAACAATTCAACAAAAAATTCTATGTACTGCATTCATATGACTTTCTCCACTCACTCTTGTGCGAACTATTATTACCAGGGTCCGGATGTTTATGACCGAAATATTCGAAATTTTCAAAGATTTAATGCTGTTTAAATTAACATTATATTGAAAATCTACTTTACAAATCTGATTTGTTGCACTCACATGACTTTCTCTACTCTTGTACTAACCATGCTTACAAACTCTTATTCCTACATCTTCTTCATGTTACTTCAGATAAACATTTGTAGAAATTATCTTGTTGCTTAGTTTCTTGTAGGTACAAGGGGAATATGGGAATACAGTGGACTTTGAGCGATAGAAAAATATTTTAAAGCTTCCAAATTCCGTTCTCTTTGCACGGCTAACATAAAAAAATGAATAATAATGTTCCATTTGACAAAACTTTAAGTATTCCAAAAGTCATACAAACAAGGAATATCTCCAAAAGGCTCACTCTACAAAAAAATATTGAGATATAAATGTGTTTTACCAAGATCTACATTTTTGTATAGTAAGCTCTCTTACGGTTCACCAGCTATGCAAAAGTCATCCAGACCAAACAGGACGAAAATTCAATATATACATTTAATTTGTCATAAAAATATCTCAAATATATGGCATTTTAATCAAAATCGTTGGAGAAATTTAAAAAATCAATATTTTCGATAAAATTTCCATGTAAAGTGTAGTTTAGGGTTTAGGAATTTTCTTCAACATCTTTGTGTCGCATCCTTGAAAGACATTAAACTTAAAACCAACTTTGGTTTTTGAGCAACTTTTCGTTTTTGGGTTATGCTGTCTGCAGGCTGACAGACACACAGACTGACACACACACAAATACGCGCGCGCGGACATTTTTCTAAAAATGCTTTTTTTTTGTATTCAGGGGGCCTCAAAACATATTTGCGGTGAAATCTCGACATCGAATCTCTACTGTACCAGTAGAGAAAGTAAAAATATGACAAAAACACGAAAATTTAAGAGAAAATATGGCTATAGTATAAAAAATGACAAGAAAATGACAATAAAACGTTAAAAAAACCCGAATATGACTTCATGTGACACGAGAATTGCATAATTTTAATCATATTGATATAATGGTGCTTTGCTAATATTTTCCATGGAAAAAAAGAACGCAAACAAAAACTATGACATGTCATAAACATCCGTCATTACAAACGCTTTTTTCTCCTATCTTTTTCGTGTTAACTGAGATAGACATTTTTAGAAATTATCTTATTGCTAATTTTCTTGTAAGTGCAAGGGAAATATGGAAATACAGTAGGTTTTAAGTGATAGTCAATTATTTTAAGAGCAGGTCGTTATATCTCGGAAATGGTTAACTCCATAAAAACATAATTGGACATGTGCGCTTTAACAAGATTTACAAGTTTATGTAGTAAGGGTTTGTCTGTTTTTTACAGTTTAGCAGTTAAAGAAAAGTCATCCAGAATGGGGAGGTAAATCTGCAAAAAAATTCGAGGTATAAATGTAGTTTGTAATAAAAATATTTAAGCCATATGGCAAATTGTTAAAAGTTATTGGAGGCATTCTTGAAAAAATGAAAGAGGTAAAGGGTATTTTGGGATGGAGGTATAACGCTATGAGTCTATTGAAAACTTATGGAGGAGGACTTAATACCTCAAACGAAATGCGATCTTTTGTACCTGCGCCCTTGACGGGGCACACCCCCCGGAGGATGGATGAAGTGAATGGATCTTAAGGGCGGCCGGAGCGTCTTCACGACGGAGCAGGTAGCGGGGTTCCTACATTTCCCCAGTTAGAAGCACCCCGGCGGAGGCTGTCTTAGCTCCCTTCCCCCTCGGTCTTCTACCATCCCATGTGGGCCCGAAAATCAGTAGACTTGCCTTCTAATCCAAGGAGCGAGACTTCCAGAGCGCATTTGTTGCCTCTGCCGTGCTGCTGTCGCGACGCTCGCCGACGCTTCCAACCCTGAAAGAAACCTAACGGGATGAAGGGTGAAATGAAATGATGGAGGAAGAGGGAATTTGGAGAACATAGAAATCCTTCCCAGCATTCACCTGGCGACCTGGGAAACCTCCGAAAATACCCATGCGTCAGGAAGGTCGAACCCGCGTCCTCCCGAATGTGGACCACAGACGTTACCGCTCAGTTCACAATACTTTCTACGCTTACTGTAAGTAAACATGAGTTAGCTAATTTTCGTTTTATATGGGTTATTCCTTATTTATTATCACAGACTGCTGTTTATGACATGTCATAGTTTTTGTTTGTGGTTTTTGTCCATGGAAAATATAAATGAAGCACGATTTTATCAATGGTGATTGAAAATATGCGATTCTCATTGGTCATTTAAAGTCATATTTTCACTTTTTTTTTACGTTTTTTGTCATTTTATCGTCCCCCCCCCCCTTTTGTATATGATATGCAGGCGAAATCGATGTTTGGAAAGGTGGTGATGGAACAATTGGTGGAAACCGCAGAACCTGGAGAAAACCCACCCAGGCGCCGCTTCGTCCACCACGATTACCACATGCAGGCCGGTATCGAATCCGTTCGGCCACGGCGCCGCCTGTCATTTTCTCGTAATAGTCATGTTTTCTCTTACATATTCGTACTTTTGTCATATTTTTATATTTGTATTCCAGTTTCGCATTTGTGCTCGCTCTAGTCCCAAAGACGATTTTTCCTATCCCCTAATTCTTGTCTGTAATATTAGGTATTTTTCCTGTTACAATGTTGCGTGCAAATAAAAGATCGGTTCTTTTTGAAAACTTTGAAACGTATGTAATTTGCTACTGTAATTCTTCTTTCTGATCAAAATGTGACATTTATTTCATTCTGTACAGAGTTGTGGGTTAGCTCTGGATTGAGCAATTAAATAATATTATTTATTTATTATTAAGTGTACTAAATTTTCGAAATAGATTTTCAACATAATTTTAATTTACAATAAACAGCATTACATTTTTGAAGAGTTCAAAAATGCATCCAGAAAAGTTTTAGGTCATATTTATCGTCATATTTTCTAATATTTTTGGGTCAGTGCTTGCAGATTTCTAACACTTTTAGGTCATACACATCCAGGCCCTACTTATGATAGTTAAGTCTGGCGCAGTCGCAGTCTACAGGAGTACATAATATTGCTCTAATGTGCATTAGAGTACGAGGAAACTGGGATGGAAGCGGTGGATCTTTTTGCTACCTGTTCTTGTATGCAGCTCGAGTCTCGACTTGCCAAGGAGCAACAATTTATCAGCTCGTTGATGAGCATTTGCATAACTTGCTGCTTTATCCTGGTAGTCTATATTTAAGTACAGTTTTCCTTATGAGTACGAACTAGACGACACGTCTGTTAAAGCTACTACATATATGTGGGATGCACCGTTTGTAGGGAAACCATAGAATCACCGAGCATCTCTTAAAAGATTTTACTATCACTTAAAGCCTGCTGTTTCCCCACATTCCTCTTGTGCCTATAGGGAAATATGTAAAAAGCATTTCTAGATACGTTTATCACGATTTGTGGATAGAAGAATAAGAACATTAAATAATAGTTTGCAGCCGTTTATAGACTGAAACAAATAGACAAACATTGAATTTATCAGTTGAAAAGTAAAAAAAGCTGATGTGTTGCACTAACACAGCTTTCTCTACTCTTGTACTAACCATTGTTACAAGCTCTTTTCCTATATATTCTTCGTGTTTGTTGAGATAAACATTTGCAGAAATTATCTTATGGCTTATTTCCTTGTAGGCGCAAGGGGCATATGGGACTACAGTAGGCTTTGAGCGATAGTCAAACGTTTTAAAGCTTATTCTCTTGCACGATTAAGATATAAAAAATTGAATCACGGTTTTCCATTTGAGGAAAGTTTAAACTCACAAAAACATCCCCGAAATAGTTCACTCCACAGAAAAACTCTTTCGGACATCAATTGTAAGCTATAAGGAGATCTACATTTTTGTACAGTAAGATTTGGTCTATCTCTTACGGTTTACCAGTTATACAAAAGTCATCCAGAGTAAACAGGACTCAATAGGCTATAGCCAATAAATATATATACATATATTTCGTTTGCCATAAAAATATCTCAAACATATGGCATTTTAACCAAAATCGAAATTTTCGAGAAAATCAAAATTTTGGAAAAAATGTTCCATGTAAATAATCGTTTAGGGTGGAGGAATTTTCTTCAAAATCGTCGTGTCGCATCCTTAGAAGATAAGCTTAAATGCCAGTTTTGGTTTTTAACTGCCTTTTCCTTTTTGAGTTATGCTGCCCACAGACTGGCAGACTGGCATACATACGGACTTTTTTCTAAAAATGTCTTTTTTTTTATTTATTTATTTATTTATTTTTTATTCAGTGGGCCTCGAAACATATATTTCCGGTGAAATCTCGACATAGAATTTTTTAGTGGAATACAGTAGTTCCTCTACTTATTATACGTAGCAGAGAAAGAAAAAAAATGAATAACAATGTTCCATTTGATGAAAGTTTGTTTTCCAAAACTCACACGAATAGCAAGGAATATATCCGAAATAGTTTACTCTTAAAATCTATGTGTGTGTGTCTCTCTGTGTGTGTGTGTGTGTGTGTGTGTGTGTGTCTGTGTGTGTGTGTGTGTGTGTGTGTGGGGGGGGGGGGGGGTATAAATTGTGTGATTTAGCAAGATCTACAGTTTTTGTATAGTAAGATTTGATCAGAATCGTTAGACCCATTTTCGAGAAAATAAAAAATTTCGAAACATTTTCCATCTAGCGGGTAATTTATGGTGGGGGAATGTTCTTCAAAATCTTCGTGTCGTATACTTGAAAGGCATTAAATTTAAGAAACCAACTTTAGTTTTTAACCAACTTTTCGTTTTGAGTCATGATGTCCAGACGCACTGACTGACACACTGACAGACATACACGGACCTTTTTCTAAAAATTGTTTCTTTTTTATTCTGGGGGCCTCAAATTATGTTTCCGGTGAAATCTCGACATTAAATTTTTGGGTGGAATACAATACTTCCTCTAGTTACTATACGTAGTAGAGTAAGTAAAAGGAGCACATTCGACGAATGCCAGTAGGAACCGTAACTAAAGAGCCCATTCTTACAATCTACGAGGAAGGAGTTCTCTGGGAAGAGCCAGGAAACGGCGGCAGGATCAGTTTTTGGAGGTGCAACAGGCCTAACCCATGAAGAGGAAGATGGACATGAAAGAATGGGTTGTATAAAATCCTTCATTCTTCTTTTGTGGATTCAGTCGCTCTAGCAATAGGTACATGAGTGGACCACTTCGCAGACAGAAACACTGTTGCCTAAGGGATGATGGTGCCACAAGCTTTAATATGAACATCTGGCACTTGTGCGCCGCTAGTCGGATGTTTTCCACTGCACTGCTGTATACACAGCTTCAAGTGTAAACTTCCTGCAGAACATATCTAGTTTAAAAGACACAGCCGCAGTGCATAACCTTCAAGTGTTTACAGCCGCCGGTATTTCATTTCACTGAGCCAGATGGCTCCACGGTAACTTGTGAGGCCCGCATTCCGGAGGTCGTGTGTTTGATTCCCGCGGTCGACCTTGCTAGCCCAATGGTATTTTTCGGGAGTCTCTTCGGGTCGCTTAGAGAATTCTGGGAAGGGTAATTACATCTCCCGCATTTCCTGTTTCTCTATTTTATCTCACTTTCATTTCACTTCACCTTCATTTGCTTAGTTGTTTCGGGGTTCTGAGTGCAACCACAGTTTCGCAGTCGCAGGTGCTTGCTCTGCATAAGTCCTAGCACTCCGCAGCGGGGAGGTCTCCAAGTCCTTGGTCCCTCAGGTCCTGTGGGCTCCCTTTGGGGGAAGAGAAGTGATGTACGAGCCGCCATCGTACTTGTTAGGGATCCTGCCCTCTCCTGTCGTCTCTCCTCAAACTAGGAGCGGCGCCTCGTGAGGAATATAGACACAAACGATCTTTTACAGGTGGAGATGCTAAGTTCCCTCTCCGAACTTCTTCTATCCTAAAGTATATTCCGGAGGTCCTCGCTTAGATTCCCGTCAGGATGACCTGTGTGACCTTGTTTTTTTTTTTTTTCGTGATTTCCCCAGGTCAGTAGCAGAATGTTGGGGTGGTTATAGGTCGTGCGCTAGTTCTTGACAAATGACCTTTTGCGAATATCCAGTGAGGTAACCTTCTTTTAATAAACAGGTCAGCAAATAGTTCACGTTACGATAACAAACAGCTCTGCTTTCCTATGTTATGTAAAAGAAGTTAAACTAAGCATATTCGTTAGGGCATATTTGGTTGTTGCATTTTTCGTTAATGTTGTGGTATAGTGCATTTTTAGGGCTTTCGTTGCATTATTGTGCAGCTTTTAGAGTTTCTATTGCATAATTGTGCATTTTGTACACTTCAGGCAGTTTTATTGCATATTTATGCATTTTTAAATACATCTTAGGCACATTCTGCTGTATTTTCTTTTCAAGAGCAAAGCAACATTTCCGTTCTTTAAATTTCATTTCTTAGTGAAGTACTTTACTTGGTTCTTAGCAGTAGCAGATTAAAATTACACTTAAGTTCCATAAAACAAGATAAGGACACTTTCTTCCACTTCAGTGGATTACCAATGAACTTGCCACTTACACTTAACAAGAGTAGATAGGCGCATTACTTTGTACATGACTGTTATGTTTGTTAACGTCTTTTGAATAGCAGGTGCAGATTAGGTGTCTTTTACACAGTATAAAGAATTGAGGCGTGAAGTTTAACATGCATAAAGTAAAGTAAAATGTGGCGCATAAGTTGAATATTTTTTTCCACGTTATGGTGAAAAGGTTTCCTCCACGGATGGGAGTATACTTTTATGCTCGACCTTACCCAAATTTATTAATTACAAATCTGATAGCGATCCTTTAATGGACCTCCTAAGTTCAAACTTTCATTAAAGGACTGGTCTTCGTTCAATCGGACAATTCAATTTTCATTAAAGGACTGGTGTTCCACCAATCAGAGAATTCCCATGCAGCAATGTCAAAGAGCAATATCGATTAATTCTCGAAACGCAACTAGCGTGAGTTTAGAAAACGCTAAAATGCCGGACACTATTGACAGTGAGATGCAACTTACACAAAACACACAAATTAATCTCAATACAGCATCAACTTCCAAGAATATTGCACTAAGCACAGTACCGCAAATTAATTTCACAAATTGTACAATAAATAACTTATACATGAAATAAAGTTTCGTCTGAAATCCAATATATTCAATTTGCCTTCTATTTTTCAATGTTACGTAGCATTCCAAGGTTATAATTTTCATCATGCAGCTGTGACGTGCTGGAAACGAATCGATCGTTTAGTAAAAGTGGCAGCCCAAAGAAGTTTACTATAGACTAATACGTGAAGAGAGAAAACCATTTTTCTACAACTGCTTGAAGGTAAAAATAAAGGACACCAAATGTTACTTCGTGAAGCTGGCTCTTCTTCAGGTTCACTTTCTTTGAAGAACGCTGTGAAGGTTTTGTGCAGATATTCTATTGAACAAAGTGTATAATGTCAAGTTACGCGTTTACTCAGAAGGACATACTGGAAAACGTTTACTAAATTCCTCAACTTTAAGAAAAAATTACTTTAGTGAATGCTACCAAGAAGAATTCAGGAGATTGGGCAAAACGTGTCAGGAAAAAATGTGGATATGTAGTGATGAAAGTACAGACTCACCAGGCGGATAAGTGACAAATGTGGTAGGCACAACGGAAGATGGTGATTCAGGAGAACAATTTCTAGTCAATTGTGAGCAGTTAGAAAAAAAAATACATTTTTCAGCAATAAGCAAAATGTTTGACAGGTCTTTGTAATCCGTTAACTCGGTTTTTTTTATTGCTAAAATTGATATTTTTTCGATAATTATGCCCCTAGTTTTTGAAACTTGCGGGCGATGGAGAGAATACATTACCAGTTTTAAATTGAGGATAGCTGAGTATACAATAACCACCAATTAGTTCATCAGGGCAAAACATGTTGCAGATCAGAGCAACTTCCCGGCACTGTAGTGTTTTAAAACTTTGCACATACCTATGTGCATTTCAAACCATATAGTGCTTTTGATATACCTATACGAAAAAAATCTGATGTGTTGCACTCACATGACTTTCTCTACTCTTGTACTAACCATTCTTACAAACTCTTATTCCTATATCTTCTTCGTGTTAGTTAAGATAAACATTTGTACAACTTATTGCTTATTTCCTTGTAGGTGTAAGGAGAATGTTAGAATACAGTAGGCTTTGTGCGATAGTCAAATGTTTTAAAGCTTTGAGATTGTGTTGTCTCTGCACACTAAAACATACAAAAAAATGAACAACGATGATCCATTTCACGAAAGTTGTTTTCCGAAACTCACACACATAACAAGGAATATCTCCGAAATGGTTCACCGTACAAGAAAATTTATTTAGACATAAATTGTGTATTTTAGCAAGATTTACATTTTTTGTATAGTATGATTTGGTCTATCTCTAACGGTTTACCAGTTATGCAAAAGTCGCCCAGAGTAAATACGACTACAGGGGCTATAGCCAGAAAATCCAAGATATGCATTTCATTTGTCATAAACACATCTCAAGCATATGACATTTTAATCAAAATCGTTTGAGCCATTTTCAAGAAAATCAAAATTTTCGAAAAATGTTCCATGTAAAGGGTAGTTTAGGGTGGGGCTATTTTCTTCAAAATCTTCGTCTCGCATCCTTGAAAGATATTAAACTTAAATACGAATCTTGGTTTTTAACCGACTTTTGGTTTTTGAGTTATGTTGTCCACAAACACACAGGGGCCTTTTTCTAAAAATGCTTTTTTTTTATTCAGGGGGTCTCAAAACATATATTTCCGGTGAAATCTCGACATCGAATTTTTGGGTGGAATACAATACTTTCCCTGCTTACCAGTAGAGAAAGTTAAAAGTGATATTTTATCATTTTCGACCATGTTCCCCACTTAACATCATGAGATTTCGAACGAAACATTCAACACAGCAGAACAAGGTCTTCGCCACTGAGTCAGCACCATATGGTCGCTGTTGCACACAAAAATGTTAATTATTTTCTTAAGTGCTTGGGCAAAGCTCCAAAGAAGGTTGCAGTGGGAGACAGGACTTGCATATGCAGGGAGAGTGAAGTGGTGTGACAAGAGGAACCACTTGTGTGACGAAATTTGGTGACAAGCTAATAATATATGTACTTTGTCCCTATGAGTGTGACTATGTCTAGATAGCTGCGGATACCCAAACGGAACGTGATTTGCAGAACCGTCTTACAGACAGGCGATTTATCAAAACTTCTTGAGCAACAGTAGATTTGCGTCACATACCCAGAAACGTTTTCCTCCTCTTCTGCTACTTAACCTTTGTTTCACAGGAACTTGCCTGCATTCCATGCAAGCAAGGAAAGCATTGCTTGTTCTTTAATTGTTAGTAATACATTAATTTCTATATTTTCATTTAATCATCCGTGAAGAAAATTTAGCGATACAATTTTTAAATAGCGCGCGGGAGTTGACACAGGCGGCACTTTTGGAAGTAACTTTCTGGAGCCCCAACAGATGGCATGGAGCGTTTGTTCATGGTCGATATTTAGATTGACTATCGATGTAATATCGTTTTGCGGAAACAATAAATTTTTCCTTGTTACTTCTCTGTGGCTCTACCAGGTTTCGGCTTGCTAGAAGTTAGGAAAAAAGTCACTTTGCAAGTAATATAATACATGTGATTTACCCGATAAATGGAGTGAGAGTTAGACCGTAGAATTATATTTATATGGACTATTTCATAAATAAAATAAACATTTAAGTACTATATCGTAAAGATTTGACCAGAAAATATTTAATTCTATAATATAAAAGATAACCTAAAATATACCCATTTCGATCAGTATAGTATCGGCACTGTTGCCACATGACCAGTTTTTTTTTTTAAAAAAAAAGAAAAGAACAGGTAACTATTTGCTCCGAGCACGAACAACTTCAGCTGGATTTGGTTCGCCTTGAAACACCCATACAGTCGACTAATGTTTACGTTCTCTTACCTTTTACAATCTTATATGCCTCTTTTGAAGCACCGCCGTTGTATTTCTTGAGCATTTGTGTGCACCAATTGAAACAAGCATATTTTTGAGATGCGTCAGATTATGTGGAATCCAACGAGAGCAAGCCTTTTTCAGGCTAAATGTTCATGCAATATTTTATATCCATATACTGGTGGAACTAATGCATGGTACGCTGCATAATGATCTTGCAGTATCAGTTTTTGCTCAGCATCAATGCTTTCTGGCACAAGAACTGATGTTGGACGACCTGCACAAATTTCGTCACTGAGAGACCCAATTAAACTCGTCATACTAGAGTTTCACAATGGTAAACGATGTAGCTTCATCGTAAAATGTCGAAGAGGATCGATGCTCTCTTGTCTTGATAACCCACGCCAAAAGACGTAATAAATCATCACATGAATATTTTCACGAGTTAATTTCATTTTTTCGCTGAGGCACGATTTTCAAGTCACAGTAAACAGCATAAATAATGTTATGAAGAAACATCTGAAGTAGATTATGATAAAAAAAAAATGTCTAACTTTCCAGTGGAAACGCAAGATGGCACCTACAACAGTCAGTGTTACCAAGGCTCAAAATATAAACAGTGGCCGTCGTATTAGCTAAAATGCACGTAGGTATCGAACACAATGGCGTCTACACAAACAAGGATGCTTAGTTTTGAGTCTGGGATTGGCAAGAAAGTAATACATTTCATCCAAAAATTCACCACCGAGATTTCACCAGAATTTCACGTTCTGAAAGCTCCTGTATACAAAAATAAAGCACTTTAAGAAAAATCGGACGTGTTTTAATAACGTTACTTTCTCTACTCTTGTACTAACCATTCTTACAAACTCTTATTCCTATATCTTCTTCATGTTAGTTGAGGTAAACATTTTCAGAAATTATCTTACTGCTTATTTCCTTGTAGGTGCAAGTGGAATGTGGGCATACAGTAGACTTTCAGCTATAGTCAAATGTTTCAAAGCTTTCAAATTGCACGGCTAAAATATACAAAATGAATAACGATCTTCCATTTGTGGAAAGTATTGTAAAACTAACACAAATAATATCTCTAAAATAGTTAACTCTGCAAAAAATTTATTTAGACATAAATTGTGTGTTTTAAGAATATCTACATTCTTTGTATGCTAAGATTAGGTCTATCTATTAGGTTTTACCAGTTATGCAAAAGTCATCCAGAGTAAACAGAACTACATAGGCTATAGCCAGAAAATTCAAAATATACATTTCATTTCTCATAAAAATATCTCAAACATATAACATTCTAATCAAAATCGTTAGAGCCATTTTCGAGAAAATCAAACTTTTCGAAAAAGTTTCCATGTAAAGGGTAGTTTAGGGTGGAGAAATTTTTTTCAAAATCTTCGTGTTGCATGTAATACCATCAGCTCAGCGTCGGCATTTACACTGCCGAAGAAAATCAACATTTTTACAAAACGATTAAATCTACCGAAACGAAACTCGGAATTTTATATTTCTTACATTTGCAATCAGCCATGTTAGTCTGTGGAAAGCAGTACCTTCTACTCTATAGAATGGGATCCTGAGGCATAACAGTTAAAGATTGTTCCATAAATAAAAATTTCAATTTCGATATTCACTATAGCGAGGATTGCCCTCGCTATTTTACCCTCCACAACAACCTTTCTCGCGCTCTCGGGGAAAATAAGCAGGTATAGCTTGTGTGTGACACGTCTACTTGAAGCTACTCAGCAACCTGAAAACACATTACTCTTCTTCTTCATCTGATTATGATGGAGTATTGAAATCAGTAGTCCACAAATGGCTATACTCCAAACTGACTTGTATAAACAGGGTATAACGAAAACTGATGTAACGATGCAAGAAACTTATTGAAAAGTAGCTAAAGATTCATTTATGCATTGTGTTCTTTTTTTTTACCTATTACATTTTTTTCTTAAATTATTGTGCCTTACTTTCCGATCCACGCTCGTACAAATATCTGCGCTTATATACTATAGCATGGGAATTAAAGTCAATGCCCTCGTGCAGACATGGTAAAAACAACGTGCAAGCGTTCGTTAGCGTCTGAACGTCTCCCCTTCTGTACGCAAATTGGATCTAATTGGAGAGCAAATGATGGCAGTAAAAACTGGATGCATTTTTACTTGACCGTTTACTTACAGTAAATAAAGGAAATATTGTATTACATGCAAAAATTCAATACCGATATTTCACCGGAAATCCACATTTTGAGACTTCTTAAATCCAAGAAAAGCAATTTAAAAAAAGTCTGCGTTCCTCTGTCTGCGATAAGCATATATAACTAATAATAATAATAATAATAATAATAATAATAATAATAATAATAATAATAATAATAATAATAATAATAATAATAATAATAATAATAATAATAATAATAATAATAATAATAATAATAATAATAATAATAATAATAATAATAATAATAATAATAATAATAATAATAATAATAATAATAATAATAATAATAATAATAATAATAATAATAATAATAATAATAATAATAATAATAATAATAATAATAATAATAATAATAATAATAATAATAATAATAATAATAATAATAATAATAATAATAACAACAACAACAACAACAACAACAATAACAATAATAATAATAATAATAATAATAATAATAATAATAATAATAATAATAATAATAATAATAATAATAATAATAATAATAATAATAATAATAATAATAATAATAATAATAATAATAATAATAATAATAATAATAATATATTGTCTCGTTAACGTAGTGCTAATGCTGCTGCTTACCAAGTGGTAGATCCGGGTTCGATTCCCGGTACCGATGTGGGGATTTTCTCCCACTGGGAGTCCTGGTCCGGGGTGCACTCAGCCTCGTTAGGTCTCTCAGTTGTGGATGAGCCCTTCCTCCGCCCATTGTGGTGCCGATCATCCTAAAGGAATGTACATCGCCTCCCCTACCATCCACTAACTACAGTCTACCTGGAAGGGAGCTGGTGAATGTGGTGCCAGGTTGCACAACCTGGGGTTAGTGGGTGAGTTCTACGAAAGACGTTTATCTACCAGGGGTTAGATAGGGATGGATCCAGGACCTTTCCTTGACCCGTAAGCCCAGAGAAGTACATGGGGTTAGTGGGTGAGTACTACGAAAGACGCTTATCTACCATGAGTTAGATAAAGATGCATCCAGGACCTTTCCTTGACCCGTAAGCCCAGAGAAGTACATGGGGTTAGTGGGTGAGTACTACGAAAGACGTTTATCTACCAGGGGTTAGATAAAGATGCATCCAGGATCTTTCCTTGACCCGTAAGCCCAGAGAAGTACATGGGGTTAGTGGGTGAGTACTACGAAAGACGCTTATCTACCAGGGGTTAGATAGAGATGGATCCAGGACCTTTCCTTGACCCGTAAGCCCAGAGGAAGTACATGGGGTTAGTGGGTGAGTACTACGAAAGATGCTTATCTACCAGAGGTTAGATAGAGATGGATCCAGGACCTTTCCTTGACCCGTAAGCCCAGAGGAGGTACCAGGGGTTAGTGGGTGAGTACTACGAAAGACGCCTATCTACCAGGGGTTAGATAGAGATGGATCCAGGACCTTTCCTTGACCCGTAAGCCCAGAGGAAGTACCTGGGGTTAGTGGGTGAGTACTACGAAAGATGCTTATCTACCAGGGGTTAGATAGAGATGGATCCAGGACCTTTCCTTGACCCGTAAGCCCAGAGGAGGTACCTGGGGTTAGTGGGTGAGTTCTACGAAAGACGCCTATCTACCAGGGGTTAGATAGAGATGGATCCAGGACCCTTCCTTGACCCGTAAGCCCAGAGGAGGTACCAGGGGTTAGTGGGTGAGTACTACGAAAGATGCTTATCTACCAGGGGTTAGATAGAGATGGATCCAGGACCTTTCCTTGACCCGTAAGCCCAGAGGAGGTACCTGGGGTTAGTGGGTGAGTACTACGAAAGATGCTTATCTACCAGGGGTTAGATAGAGATGGATCCAGGACCTTTCCTTGACCCGTAAGCCCAGAGGAGGTACCTGGGGTTAGTGGGTGAGTTCTACGAAAGACGCCTATCTACCAGGGGTTAGATAGAGATGGATCCAGGACCCTTCCTTGACCCGTAAGTCCAGAGGAGGTACCTGGGGTTAGTGGGTGAGTTCTACGAAAGACGCCTATCTACCAGGGGTTAGATAGAGATGGATCCAGGACCTTTCCTTGACCCGTAAGTCCAGAGGAGGTACCAGGGGTTAGTGGGTGAGTACTACGAAAGATGCTTATCTACCAGGGATTAGGTAGAGATGGATCCAGGACCTTTCCTTGACCCGTAAGCCCAGAGGAGGTACCAGGGGTTAGTGGGTGAGTACTACGAAAGATGCTTATCTACCAGGGGTTAGATAGAGATGGATCCAGGACCTTTCCTTGACCCGTAAGCCCAGAGGAGGTACCAGGGGTTAGTGGGTGAGTTCTACGAAAGATGCTTATCTACCAGGGGTTAGATAGAGATGGATCCAGGACCCTTCCTTGACCCGTAAGCCCAGAGGAGGTACCAGGGGTTAGTGGGTGAGTACTACGAAAGATGCCTATCTACCAGGGGTTAGATAGAGATGGATCCAGGACCTTTCCTTGACCCGTGAGCCCAGAGGAGGTACCTGGGCTTAGTGGGTGAGTACTACGAAAGATGCTTATCTACCAGGGGTTAGATAGAGATGGACCCAGGACATTTCCTTGACCCGTAAGCCCAGAGGAGGTACCAGGGGTTAGTGGGTGAGTACTACGAAAGATGCTTATCTACCAGGGGTTAGATAGAGATGGATCCAGGACCTTTCCTTGACCCGTAATCCCCAAGGAGGTACCAGGGGTTAGTGGGTGAGTACTACGAAAGATGCTTATCTACCAGGGGTTAGATAGAGATGGATCCAGGAACTTTCCTTGACTCGTAAGCCCAGAGGAGGTACCTGGGCTTAGTGGGTGAGTACTACGAAAGATGCTTATCTACCACGGGTTAGATAGAGATGGGTCCAGGACATTTCCTTGACCCGTAAGCCCAGAGGAGGTACCTGGGGTTAGTGGGTGAGTTCTACGAAAGATGCTTATCTACCAGGGGTTAGATAGAGATGGATCCAGGACCTTTCCTTGACCCGTAAGCCCAGAGGAGGTACCTGGGGTTAGTGGGTGAGTACTACGAAAGATGTTTATCTACCAGGGGTTAGATAGAGATGGATCCAGGACCTTTCCTTGACCCGTAAGCCCAGAGGAGGTACCTGGGATTAGTGGGTGAGTACTACGAAAGATGCTTATCTACCAGGGGTTAGATAGAGATGAATCCAGGACCTTTCCTTGACCCGTAAGCCCAGAGGAAGTACCTGGGGTTAGTGGGTGAGTACTACGAAAGATGTTTATCTACCAGGGGTTAGATAGAGATGGATCCAGGACCTTTCCTTGACCCGTAAGCCCAGAGGAGGTACCTGGGATTAGTGGGTGAGTACTACGAAAGATGCTTATCTACCAGGGGTTAGATAGAGATGAATCCAGGAACTTTCCTTGACCCGTAAGCCCAGAGGAGGTACCTGGGGTATGTTAGTGAGATTATCATGCTCGTGAATGTGGAGTTTAGGTGTACCTAAATGTTTCAGGTAGGAAGTATATGAAAGCTACTTACATGTGTAGGTACTTACTATTTGCTGCCCTGGTCGTTCACCGTCCTCATGGTATAGTTGACTGCCGTAGTCGTCCGTTGCGGCGCGTTAGTTGTCATGAGTATTTCACGTTACATTTTTCACGGGGACAGGCTCTGTGTTTTTGGTAAGTGGGAGAGTTCGATCGAGGAGCAGCAGTTGTCGTGTGTGCATGTTCCATGTGGTGGTTTACTGTCCTAAGTTTCGTATCAATGTGTTATGGTGTTCAGGTGCCTGTGTATAAAAGTTGTTTGCAGTTTCTTGATGAATTGTTCTACAGTGTGCAACTTTAACTCGTCATGCAAAATTTCGGCGGGAGCCGTCCCATCCTCGGGACCTTGGTGACAATTCTCAGTATTTTGTTTTGCATAGTCTGCAACATTTTGATGTGCGAGGGGGCGCTGTGCCCCCATACAGGTGCCGTGTACGTCATTATCGGTCGGATTAGAGATTTATATAAGGTGAGGCCTACTTTGGTACTTAGCAGCGTTTTGCGATATAGCAGCAAGTATTTACCGCATCTGTACAGAGTTCAATAGCACTTAAAGTAAAATTAACCAATAATACCCTAAGTTGTCAAAAGTTAGGATGTTCTCGTGCTCTTATATAACACCCGCCACTGCTGTATTCCATTTGATTCTCAATAAATAATATGAGTATACGATTTATGCATGTCCAGAATTTTCAGCTCCTACTCTCGATCAAGAACCGATTTCACTAGTTCCGAACCAGTTCCCAAATTTGTTACAACAAATTGGAAATTCAGAATCAGATCTGAATTGATGTTCTGTCATGTTGGAGCCCCACTTAACTACTGCGCATACTCAGATAATTCAGAATTGTTCCCGTCATGTTGCAACAAACGTTTTAATATGTAGGTTTGTAAAGTTCATCGCAGGAAACCCATGTAAAATACGGTATATGCTATCCGGGGAAAGTGGCAGGGATTGTCGATTTATGCCTGGATCACGACGAACTTGACTTAACGTGACTTAACCTGACGGGACGTAACGCGGAAGTTTAACACATTGCATCAAATGGAGCTATAGTAGCCATCACGAATGAAGGCAGTTGCGCAGAAGACCAATATTCAACGGCGTCAAAGTCACGTGTTCTCCAGGTAGTCTGCTTCAGAGCGTGAGAGTACTTGCCTACAGTTTAACAGTGAAATTCGATAAATCCGAGCAATAAGTTTACTCCGTTGTGTAATAGTAAGTTTAACAGTTCCGACGATGGCAGAAGTAACAAACGTTGCGTTATTCACAGTTAAGCCAGAGAAATGGTGTATAAGGTGTACAAGTACTTCCTGAGAAAGATGGGAAACAGCTGCAACGCAGCACTTCCCCTATTACCCCTACCTGCGCGTTATATGTAATTTACCGCCATCGTTCCTGACGGCTACTCTAATTAGGGTTGACTTAACACGATTTAAGAGATCGACAACACCAAACTTTTCCTTCCCGTTACGTCGTCTGGATGTCACGTGACAACTTTGAACCAATCGACGAATAGTGTCATGCAGTAATAAATTGTGCTTCTCTATGTGTAGGGGAAACAGCTTAATGAATTCAATATGGCCGACATTACACTAAACTGCAGTGGACATTACACCAAAAAGCAGTACTGCCAATCTGCATAACAAAAGCATTATTTCTAACCTCAAATATCACAAGGTTAAAGTAACATACTTTCAAACGATACCATCTTTTTTTTTCTTTTTTGTTTAACGACGCTGTCAATTGCTAGGATAGTATCAGCATCGCCACTGTGCCGGAATTTCGTCCTGCAGGAGTTCTTTAACCTGCCAGTAAATCTACTGACATGGAGCTGTCGTTTTTAAGCACACTTAAAAACCATCGGTCTGGGCCGGATTCGAACCCACGACCTTGGGATCAACAGGCCAGCGTCTAAGCAACTAAGCCACCCAGACCGACCGCTGCTTCAACATCGTTACAACACAACACATGATGAACCTACTCACCTTCGGCAAATCTTGTTCTGCAATAACACTTTTGGATAAAAACACTTCCGAACGCTAAATATCGTAATATAATTGTTGGGAACATAAAAATAACAGCAGTAACTATAACTGCATATACTGCTCTAAGACAATTCCAAACAAAACAACGTACACACCAATACAATGGCATCCACAGATTAATTAGTTAATACGGCGTCTAAACAGAGTCTTGTTTTAAAATCTATCGTTATATTTTACGAACAGCTGGCGGTACTAATGCAACCTAACAGATGGAATATCACCAAACATAACCAGGACGCGCAATAATGGGGGGGGGGGGGATGTTACAGTTGGTTTTTGGGGTGTTACAGTACAGGGGCATCCAGGATTTGTTTTTGGGGGAGGAGGGTGGGACCAGATGAGGTGCTACAATTTGAAAATCTGGAACTGTCATCGTATGCATAAACATATATCAGATAATTATTGTCTTACAGAGATAAAGAATCTGAATATGTCTATGAATTAATGTGAGTACTTTTTTCTTTAGTTATGCCTTTAGTACTTTCCAAATTTTCGGGGAGGGATACAAACCCCTATCACACCCCCCCCCCTCTCCCCTTGGATCCATCCAATAAGCTGTTTCTTCCCATACTATTTACTCAACACTTTCCGTTTCTTTTGTTTTGCTCCTAAAGAAGTAAAGCGCTATATTATACGATACAATATAGTATAATAATATATAATTTGCTTTATTGTAACTCTGGTTTTTGCACAGGAACTTAGAAAACAAGATAACAAAAGCTCTTCTTTAACTATCCCAGGATCATACCAACATAAGAAAAAGTAAAACAGAAGATGGTCGGTGTGTTTTATTATCACGTTCGTTTCTTCATGAAATGCCTATGGGTTAAATTACACTACATAAGATTATGGCAATCTCCATACTGTATTCAGTGTTTAAAAATGTTTCTTACTCCACATTTTCGTATTCACTTTCTTTTCATTTTTGGAAAACATAACCTCTGATTAGAAAAAGAGAGCTTCGTCGAATATTCTGCCGAGAAAAAGAATAACTAATTAGAGATATTCGCGTTATGTTAAGCGATTACTGATAGGCCTTCTAGTTTAGTGACATCTCTTACTTCACGCTACATCCCGTCCCGTTAAAGTTCATCATAATCTCGGCATTAGGAACGCGTTAATCGTTGTTCTTTAGGTGACTATTTTGACAACCGAAGGCGGCCATTCGCATTTAAAATTATGAAGTATAAGGATACATACCGTTAGGAGTACGTCGTATTTTGACTAAGTTTATTTATTATTAAGTCAAAATTGTTATCAAAGTTGTTCTTAAGAATTTCTTATCGGCTGTCAGCACGTTGTCAGTTATATTTTATTTAGTTTTAAATAAACATGAATTAAAGCGAAGGGCATTTGTAGCTCGACTGCTTATTGGATAAGCTTCAACTGTTTAAGTAAGCTAGAGCAATGGAGGCTAATACAGAAATAGCTGTAAAGGTGATTATCAATGATCAGAAGGTGTTAGACACTGTTTCCTATGGCCCTCAAGACCAGGTGCCAGATGGCCCTCAAGAGCACGTACCAGATGGCCCTCAGAGGCACGTGCCAGAAGGTCCTCAAAGGTACGTACCAGGTCCAATGTGCACCTTTGAAGAAAATATATATCCCGCTCCTCTAATGAGGGGTATAGATCATCTCCGAAATGCATACTATAACAAGGATATGGCATTTACTCTCGAAGAGCGCCAATGTCTTGGAATTCACGGGTTACTTCCTCCTCGCTTTTATACTCAGCAGGAACAGCTCGAGTTGTGTCACCAAAATCTTGAAAGATATTCAGACGACTTAGATAAGTACGTCTACCTTAGGGAACTGCAGGACCGAAATGAACGACTGTTTTATTGCTTGGTTGCAGAAAATATACAAAAGCTTGTGCCTCTTGTTTATACCCCTACGGTTGGTTTGGCTTGTCAGAAGTTTGGTTTAATTTATGGAAGGCCAAGAGGTCTGTTTATTACTATTAAGGATATAAACCATGTGTTTGACGTTTTACGAAACTGGCCAATGGGTGACGTTCGTGCTATTTGCGTAACAGACGGAGAAAGAATATTAGGTCTTGGGGACCTTGGTGCATACGGAATGGGCATACCTATAGGCAAACTATCTCTCTATGCTGGCCTAGCAAGAATTAAACCACATCAGTTGCTACCTATCACATTGGATGTTGGTACAAATACACAGAGTCTTCTTGATGATCCACTGTATATTGGTCTGAGGCAAAAGCGAGTCACTGGACAGGAATACGACGACTTCATAGATGAATTCATGAAAGCTGTTGTTAAAAGATTCGGACAAAGAACGTTGATACAATTTGAGGACTTTGGAAATAGTAATGCATTTCGGTTACTGGACAAATATCGTGATAAATATTGTACATTTAATGATGATATTCAAGGAACTGCAGCGGTAGCTGTTGCAGGACTTTTTGCCGCAATGATCGTAACTAAAAATCGTCTTTCAGACAATATAATTCTTTTCCAAGGAGCAGGAGGGGCAGCAAACGGCATTTCAGATTTGTTAGTACAGGCAATGATGAAGGAAGGAACTTCAGAAGAAGATGCCAGGAATAAAATTTGGATGGTAGACTCAAACGGGCTTGTTGCATTAGGTCGGCCTGAAGGAGTTGCTGGCCACAAGTTACGATATGCAAAAGAGCATGCTCCCATGAACAATCTTGAAGAAATAGTAAGAGACATAAAACCATCTGTAATCATTGGTGCAGCTGCAGTTCCAGGAGTATTCACACCACAGCTTCTTCAAGATATGGCCAGTTTCAATGAGAGACCTGTTGTATTTGCTCTGAGCAATCCTACATCAAAAGCGGAATGTACAGCCGAAGCAGCAATTACTAATACAGATGGTAAAGTAGTGTTTGCCAGTGGGTCACCATTTGATCCAGTCACATACAACGGAAAAACATATTGTCCAGGCCAATGCAATAATTCATACATATTTCCAGGAATTGCTTTGGGTGTTATAAGTGCTGAAGTATGCTATATAGATGATGACGTTTTCTTAATTGCTTCAGAGTGCCTTTCAAAACTTGTTTCTGAAGAGGATTTGGAGCAAGGAAGGCTTTTTCCTCCTTTAACCGCAATACAAACATGTTCTCTTAAGATTGCTGCAGCAATTGCAGAGCATGCCTATGAAAAAGGTATAGCACTCAGGCATCCAGAACCAGAAGATAAAGAGGCTGCCATTAAAGAAGGGCTTTATGATTGCAATTACCTATCAGCAATGCCACCAGTGTACCCCTGGTCTTAACTGTGAATAGATGACATTGTTATGTTAGTATATTTTAATCAATTCTTATGTTTCCAAGCAGATTTTAACTTATTGTTAAAGTAGTTGTATAGTAAAATTGTGTGTCCCTTATTTAAAATTTGGTGCAATACAGGAATGCAGTGTTACAGTATATGGGTCTGATATTAATATAAACACAGACATGATTATAGGAAAGTATTTTATAGAACATGTAGTTAAAAAAAATTGCATGTAAATAAAATGTAAATGAATTCTAACCCGACCCTGTTGATTAAAAATGGCAGAACTCTCTCAAGAAGTGCATGACATGACATAAGTACAATTTTAGTGAAGATTTAGATACTATACAACTAGTATTGACCTGCTATTGAAGCTTGAAGCATCTGCACTGCCTTAAACCAGAAACCCATGAAAAAACTAAAAATCTATGATTTTCATTTGAGCTACCTGAAATTTTGTCACATTGCTTAGTATCCTGGCTGTATTCCTCAGTCCATTGTCTTGTGTGTACTGATGCCACAGGTATTATGCTCTGACTTCTCAGATGCTAACTTGAGACTAACGAACATTGCTGACCCTAAGTCGCAAAGTATAGTAAATACATCAGTATAGCTAAAACCCAATGATCCAGGAAACTAAGGGATTTCATTTAGGTAGACACTCTCATTCTTGGTGCACAGCATCCTACTCAGCCTATCTTAATGCAATATTCTGCTATAAAAGAAAGTCTCCTAAACACAGGGAATGGGTGCATTAGATGACTTGAAATGTAATACCTACTCCTTAAGGCAAGATGGATGTTATGAAGGTCAAAAAATTCATTTTTCTTCTTTGGTTCAAAACAAGGATCATAGTTACCTGAAACATTATATATGTTGTGGTGATATGATTAAAACATAGGGCTGAAATGGCAAGAATAAAATGGAAAGTAAATAAAAAAGTACTGCTTTTCTTTGTAGGCATGAACCTCTGACCACGTCAAATAGCTATATCATGACATTATGTCATAAACATCATTTGAGCCCATATGTTGCATTCCACTATGAGCAACATTTTTTTTTACACAAGCATATATTTGCACTCAATCGAAATCCGTCAGCATCCAACTGTGTTATCTCACTGATTACTTTAGTTGGGCCCTCCCCATCCTTTACTACAGCTTCTCTTGAATGCACAATATATTTTTTTAGGATTTGAAACTATCATCTTTGGTTCAATAGGTTAGCAACTCCTATCTTGCCTTAGACTGCATGGCCGTAAATCTTGGTATCAAAGCCAAGTAGCATTGGCATTGTTATCCAGATAGTTAGAACTAAGAAAAGAAAAACACGAAATGAGGAGAACCTAAATGGAAAATACTGAGGGTGAAAATGTCAAGTTACAGCATGTAACTTACTATTTTCTGTCCATTGGTACACTTATTTAAAAAAACTAACCAAGCTAGAGCTTTTACATTTTCAGGATATCTTTACAGATACATGTTAATTATACCCATACACTATTTTCATGGAATTATGTAAATTAAAGTTTTCACATGGCTTTTAATTTTAAAAATAGCAAAAATTTGAAAAGAAAATGTAATTCAAGCTGAACTCCCACAAAAGTGAAGGTATTTCAATGATATTACATGAATAATATTGCAACTCTGTGCACAATAAGTGGTTGACATTTCATTACCATCAGTGGAATAGGTAACCAGTAAAGTGCATCTGTGTCAGTTGGTGAAACTAAATACTTTTTCAAATTAATGGCAAATAAAAAAATGTTTACTAGAAAATCATTGAATGCATAAAATATATTTTGTTATCATACTAAATCTATCATACCCTAATCTGCACTACATTTATATACACTAGCACAAAATTCATATGCCTATGATAATCAAACAAATTTAGGGTCATTTGTTTTGGTCAGTATTTTAGTTGGTTTTCATGGGTCCTAATGTCCATCTTGCCTTAAGCACTTCACAAGGTGTTTTTATCAAGTCCTTTCTGTTATTCTAATCATCATTCTTTACCATTTGTAAAGTGTGTCAAATTGGGCCAGTAATTGTGGAATTGCATGATCCCTGGTACCACCCCAGTGTATGCGCACCACTCCTCCAACGAGCTTGCTCCGATTTTTTATTTTTTGTCTTAAATTATGTGTGAGCTTTGAACTTTCAGCATCTATCATTTCTTATGCTGCATCGCCATTTAAAGGGCCGCTACATTATTATTTAAATGCCCGTGTGTGGATGGGCTTGGCTCCTGAAATGCGTTCATTGCGCTATTGCACCAAAATCGCATACAATTTTGAGGTTTAAGTCAGGTGGTCAGATTTCTTGATGGTGAATGTATGTGAAACAGTGCTAAAGTATGGTGAAATATTTATCTGTGTACATGTGTTAATCCCATTGTTGTGTATTTTTTAATTTTATACAAGAATGCTTGTTTCTAAAATTAAATTGCAAATTGCAAGAACTTCAGCTATTAGTGGATTTACTATGGGTTGTAAGGCTACTCTCGATGTAAAGGAAAGAGTCACAGCTAGTAAAGTAAGTCCAATCAGCAGAATTAGTAATGTTAGGGATAAGCAAAGATTAAAGCATAGTGCACTAAATATACTAAATACATTCAAATCAGCAGAAAAACAATAAAGAGTAGCAAAACTTAAAGAATAAGATGATAAACAGCTATCTAAAGTAACCTTCATATGCTCCAGGGGAATTCTAAAGCAGCAAATATATGTCATATACTTAAAACTTTAGTCATTTTTCTTTGCTTTCTATTTTTTTTTTTTTTTTTTACATATTTTAATTTTCAAAGTATTCCTTCTAGTGCAATTCTTAATACATTTCTTTGAAATTGTGCACATATATTCTTAGTTGCTTCACAAAACTTGGTATTTTAAATTCTCTACATAGAGCAGTTTTATTGTTATTTAATTTTGATTTTGAAAATTAATAATTTGAGAAAAAATTACCATTAATGTATTCAATAATTTTTTTCTCCAAAAGTATTTGAATAGGTTAGAGTCATAACTCACATGATCCAAAACATACAAAATAAAGGTAGCACTGTGTTATGCTTTAGTTTTCTGTGTAGAGTATGATTCCAGAGAAATTGGCTTCATTTCTCACTTGACCCATGTTTAAATAGACGACAAACTTCCCAGTCTATGTCAAAAGTCTCATGACCCACTACATCTTGTGATTGCTTTTTAAACCAATCAGCTATTATTAGTCCCTTCATCCCTCTTCAACCTTCGCCATGGTATTGCTCTGTACTTAGGTTGCTGAAGGACTTTGTTCAATGTTAGTTCTCAGTTTTTTATAAATACCATCAAGTTCAGCGATTAAATTGCCAAGATTTTCATGCATATCGTAATGAAGAGAATGTGTCACCTATTGGAGAAAGAGGATGACCGTGGAAACATGCAGCTGCTCCAGAAATGTGGAAAAGAAACCAAGCTAACCATTGTGTGATGTGTTGCCAGAGGAAGCTGATCTATGATATAAACACAACACTAAAATATTTAAACTATTTTGTTAAGAGAATAGCCGGATTTTGTATTTTCATACCATGCAACATATTATTATTGTAAGATTTTGTAAACTAGGATTATTCTATTTTGAAGATTAAAGTGTAATGCATTTACAGACGGTCGATGAAGTTGCCAGTAGAAGTAGCTATCTAGCAAGTTTCAAAGATAAAATGAGCCTTAACATTCCTAAACAGTTGCTTAATTAATTATCTAATTTATTTCACTGGTCGGCTAGCTCCTTTTGTTAGTGACATTCAAGTGTTCCTCTTATCTTGAATGGTTACCATCAAAACTCACGTGTTCCAAATTAGTCATTTTCTAAACTCACATGTTCCAAAACGGTACTCTTCAAAACTCTCATGATCCAGAGTCAAAACTCACATGATCCATTATTTGAAGCCCAATAATTTTCATTCTTACATAAGTAAACACAATTTGAAAAGCAATTCATAATATTTAGGCATATTTTTTCATAAAAATAGCTTCCCCTCAAAAGGAAATGAGTTTAACCTATACGAACTGGTTTTAGGTTATAATGAAAATTGAGTTGGTGATGAAACACTTAACATCCCTTACGTGTAATTAATCTTGAACTGGTTGACGCATTAGATGCATAAAATACAAACAGATGAATAAATCTGCATTTGCACACCATTTTTGGACTTCCGACCACAACATTACGCCAAACCAAAAACTTTTAGAAGCTACAAAACATGCTGCAGAGTTCCACCTGGCAGAAAATTCATATCATAAAAAACAAACTCCACGTAATGAACTTATATCTGCCACCACCAAACCCTTTATGGAAGTTCATCAGCCCAACCAATCACACATCAAACAATATATATAAGAACCAGTCAGTTAATTCTGATGATGAGAGCAAGTTAAGCTCTTGAAACTGGTCAAGATTAATTACATGTAAGTGATGTTAAGTGTTTCAACACTGACTCAATTTTCATTATAATTTAGATCACATCACTCTTACTAGCTTATTCAAATATGTGTAAATTGCTTTTAGGTTGCTATCAAAATTTAGTGTTTTGGATCATGTGAGTTATAACTTTAACCTACTCATTTGACATAGCTAAATAAAAATACCAGGTTTTGTAGCCATAATCAAAAGAAACACATACTCAGAGTTCATTTATGATAAATAATATTTTATATGAAGCATTTCTTATACTACACTAAAGCTGCAGCAAAAAAACTAACGTTTTTGCTTTTTGCATAAACTATCTTGCATAGAAAGGGGGAGTTTGATAGATGTACTAGATATGCTTTGACACACATGCATTTGAATTTTCACATCATTGATACAAAAATTGTGGATCTTAATCATATGCCTCCACTTGAGGTTGGTATTCTGTGTGTAACAGTACATCACGCCCCCACCACATCTTCTCCAACACCATATGAGTGTCCACACCTCACCATGCGTTGTCTACTTAAAGTATAGATGCTTAATTTAAAGATTAAGTATAATATTTAAGTGACTTTTTACTTATGCTATTCACACACAGACCTTTTCCTAAAAATGCCCTTTTTGGATTCATGGAGCCTTCAAACACGTATTTCTGGTGAAGTTCTGGTATCAAATTTTTGACTGGAGTACAATACTTCCTCTACATACTATAGGTAATAGATAAACTAATAACCGTAATAATTACATGTGTACCTATATAATTATTTATTGTAATGTTTTTCAAGGAATGACAGAGGTTAAACATTCTCTATTTTCTGCAATATTCACAACAGGAGAATGAAAGAAAGCAAACTTAATTAGTCACTACACCTTTCTTATTAACCACAGTAAATGCATGCTTTTAAAATTGTAATTTTCTGAACTGTGAACAATATATAATAATTTTAAGTGGTAAAAGCGTAATGTCAAACATTTCATAGCAATGGCCTTTAAATGAAAGCAGCCTTATCTCACATGATAGGGATGTTTATGTTGCTAATTCCTCCAGCTCGCCTTGTTCTGGCAAGCAGACAGTACTTAACCCGACCTGTTCTTCCTAGGACTCCTGATTGACGTAAACATAAGCATTGTGCATATTTTCTATGATGCCTGTTCACTTTGTTATCAACAAACAACATGTAGTGGTTTCATGCATAAATTAACCTTTTTCTGTTCCTATACTTGATAATGTAATATATAAATCTATGTAAACTGTGAACTTGAGAACAGTGACAAATTTATCTCCTAGTTCAGGCATGTGATTGTCTCCTAGGAGCCACCTCACCTACTCAGCTGTGAACCCCTCTCCATACCAGTAGGCTACGTGCTGCAGTTCAAGTAAACAGGATCTAAAATCAAGTAAACAGGATGGACATTAATGGACATTCAGAATGACTATGCATGTATTTTATCAAGAATGGGAAGAAGATTATTTTTGTATTTTATCTAATGAAAAACCAACTTTACTTTCTGTACTATGTACATATAGTAAGTAGAAGAAGTATTATATTCCACCAAAAATTTGATGTCGAGATTTCACAATGTGCCCTGAATCCAAAAAAAGCATTTTTAGAAAAAGGTCTGTTTGTGTGCATGTGTGTCTGTCTATGTGTCTGTCAGTCTCTGAACAGCATAACTCAGAAATGAAAAGATGGTGAAAAACCAAAGTTGAATTTTATTAAAACGCCATATTTTTATGACAAATGAAATGTATGTTTTGAATTTTCTGGCTATAGCCCATGTAGTCATGTTTACTCTGGATGACTTTTGAATAACTCCTAAACCATAAGAGATAGACCAAATCTTACTATACAAAAAATGTTGTTGTTAGCTAATGCTGGATTTCTGACAACGAAGTCATTAATCCTCTTGCTCTCCAATATTTTTCACTGATGGATGGAGCACTAGAAGTGGACGGGCATATTTGAAGGTGGTCTCGGTCCATTTCCTCTTGCAGATCACATAGAGGGCAGAGTGGTGAAGAATATATCCCAATTCTGTTTAAATGTTTTGCCAGACAATCATGTCCTGTAATCAACCTGAAGGTTGCAACTGCTGTTTTTTGAGGATACTCAGGAATCACTGTTTGAATGTTTGGTAGTTCCAATCTTTTATTCTTTGATTTTTCATAGTAATATTTTGCAATAGTTTTTTTTTAATTCAGAGTTGACTAATCTTTTAGCTGCATAAAATGGTAAATTAACTATAGATTTTTGTACACCGCTGGTACCCTTTTTTGCAAGAAAATCAGCTTTCTCATTACCACTCAGTCCACAGTGAGCCGGTATCCATTGGAAGACTAGGTGTTTTTGAAGTGCTGTTAGATGGCTAAGCATCTTCCAACATTCTATAATAGTTTGGTTTTTTGGTGACAACTTGGAAGTAATTGCTGCTATAATTGCTGCCCTGGAATCTGAGAGAATAACTGCTTGCTGGAAATGTGAAATTCTGTACAAAAGATTTTGTAGGGCTATTCGAATTGCTTCAATTTCTCCATCAAAGTTAGTAGTTCCATAACTTAAAGATTTGTAATAGGAAAAGAGGTGACATGTGACTCCAGCACCTGTTCCATCTTGCTTTGATATCAATGATCCATCAGTATAAATATGGAGCCACTCATGTTCTGGAAATCTAGTATGGATTGTCTCTAATGCCAATAATTTTAGAACACTAGTTGGAGTATCACTTTTTTTAACTTCTTCTGTCAGGTGTAAATAATATGTGATGTCTAATGTATGTGTTGGATTGACTTTAGATATGAAGTTTTCCTTTGAATTAGGAAGGTGTACATCCTTCTTGATGTCTTGAATTTTGGAAAGAAAGCTCTCCTGAGTCTTTAGTGTATGTGCAAAATTTCTCTTGTGCCATGTATTGAATGGGAGTCTGATCAACTTTTCGTGTTGAATAAGAGCCGCTTTTTCTATTTCATATTCAATGGGGTATTGGTTGGTTAGTATACGTTTGACACCATTCTTTCCATCACTTTTGCTATTATGCTGGTAAGAGCTATTGGTCTATAATTTTTTATTTCTGATGCTGTTTTGTCTTTCTTCAAGAGTGGGACAATTATTGCTTTTCGCCATTCAGCAGGTACAGTGGTTTTCCAGGATAGATTGTAGAGTTTCAATAGTTGTTGTTTTGCTGTTTTTCCAAGGTTTTTTATGAACTCTGGAAAAAATGTAGATCATGCTAAAACACAATTTATATCCAAATAATTTTTTTTGTAGAGTGAACCATTTTGGAGATATTCCTTGTTATTTGTGTAAGTTTTGGAGAACTTACACTTCTGTGAAGCGAAACATCATTACAAGTATTACCTTCTCTTCTGATTAAGTATAGGAAGTATTATATCCCACCCAAAAATTCTATGTCCAGATTTCACCGGAAATATATGTTTTGAGACCCCCTGAATTAAAAAAAAAAAAAAAAAAGCATTTATAGAAAAAGGTCCGTATGTATGTGACAGTCTGTGTGTCAGTTTGTGGACAGCATAACTCAAAAACGAAAGGTCGGTTAAAAACCAAAGTTTGTATTTGAGTTTGTCTTCTAAGGATGCAACACAAAGATTTTGAAGAAAGTAACCCCACCCTAAACTACCCTTTACTATACAAAAATGTAGATCTCGCTAAAACACACCATTTGTATCTAAATAAATGTTTTTGTAGAGTGGACCATGTCAGAGATATTCCTTGTTATTTGTGTCAGTTTTGGAAAACAAATTTTCATAAAATGCATCATTGTTGTTCATTTTTTATGTGTTAAGCATGCAAAGAGAACGGGATCTCAAAGCTCTAAAAGATTTGATTATCGCTCAAAGCCTACTGTACTCTAATATTCCCCTTGAACCTATAAGGAAATAAACATAAGACAATTTCTGTAAACGTTTATCTCAACTAACACGAAGAAGATATAGGAGTAAGAGTTTGTAAGGATGGTCAGTACAAGGGTAGAGAAAGTCATGTGAATGCAACACATCAGATTTGTTAATGTATGATTATTGATTACACCATGTATCTCATTTAAAATTAGACAGCATTTTAACAAAATACACATCAATAAATATGGCAAAATGCTATATCAGTATATCTATATATTTTCTTGAAACATACAATATGTGCCAAAATGTACAGTATCAGAGCAATATACAGCATTGAAGCTGCTATTTATTATTTAATGGAATGATAAAACAAATGTTTGAAATGAGCATTATTTGCTAGTATCTGTAACGGCCACACAGATTTTAAAACATCCTTGAGGAACCTTTTGCTGCAGATCTCTGATAAACAAGACGATCTTCTCATGTAAGTCAGCCACAGTTCTTGATAGATCTGTAAGGTATAACGCTTGTGTGGGCATCAAATGATGTAAAAATCATGAGTCTGATAGGTAGTTGAACTTAGTTCTATGGGGAAATGATTCGCCCTGGAAAGGTTTCTTGTTGCATAGCCATTTCTGTATGAGTGAAAATTATACTCCACTATGAAAAGCTTTTCATCGATTCTGAGACCCATTTTCAGCTCCAATGTCAAGAAAACATTCTTTGAGGTTTGCACTAGAGGCACATAATTATAATGCTGATACAATGATATGGTGATGAACAGACATGCTCATATTAGTTGTGCGAAATTCAGTGCTATATCTTTTGGCACATACCATACAATAATAATTATTACTTATTATTTACCTTAATATAGATACTGACTCATAAGTAATGTCGTTTTTTAAGAAAAACAATAATTTGAAATGTGTTCTGACAAGCAATCAATTAAAAATGATCTTGGACTCTTGCAAATAACTGTAGATTGTGCATAGTGTAAGCGATCTCGTACATTTGTAAATAATAAATATATACTCATTGGAAATGTAAATACTTAATTAAGAATTACTATTTGTACAAAAAATCAAGACAAATTTGTGAGTAAATTAGAAACTATTTGTAAAGTGAATTCTGACAAAGCTTGAAACATGTGTATATATGGCTATGTAACCTGATATATCCAACAACATGTATATGTCTAAAAGGATGAATAAACTTATAAACAAGGACTCTAAGTTCAAACATTGTTATCTTCATTTTGTGATTGTTTATTAACAACTAAAGAACCCTCGCAATGTACCCAACACTAGCCATTAGCATCCTGCAAATAGCATAACCAAACCAAAGAAACTCAATAAATTTTCCAAAACACCAAAATCAAAAAAACCGACATTACTTATGAGACAACCTAATATAATCACAATCATGCCATACATAAATTAATATTTTCAGTATGAAAAATGATACTACTCATGCTATTACATTTTTCAACATTATAATTAATTTTACTCTCACTCGACAACACAGGATTAAAGAATTGAAATCCCAGTTCTCTAGCTGACTCAATAAAAATAAGCCATTCAACATCTGTTAGGGCCAGTTACTGTATCACAAAACTTAATCATGTGAAAAGTAGATCCATTAACGGATATGAATTTAGCTTATGTTCAGAGTTATTTGGCTTTGAGACCTGGTTTAAATAAATTGGTAATCAGAAAACATGGCTGTTGATCTAGAACTAAGCAATTTAAAATATCTGCATAAATAGGGCTCATTTTTACTATGTATTTATATGGGCAAACAGCGATGTAATGGAAGGTGAATGTACAGCTTCGACTGGAACATCCTGTGTTGTTCTGTAATGTGGTGCGGGAGCTGTTGCTACCCTCCTTCTCTTTTCCTTATTGACACGCCTGATATAGTTGACATATAGGGCTTGGCTTTTGGGGTAAATATAAGATATCCCAGTAAGAACGCTGGATTTAAATTGGGTGCCATTTTATTATTGTGAGATTGGCAGCACTCTACCTAGCTTTCCTGTTTTCTATGTTTGTTGTGGATATTTGGAATGGCCGTACTTTTTGGAAGATGATGGCAGTAATGCCATAACAGTTAATGGAGAACGTTACCGTAATATAGTTACCAGTTTCCTGTTGCCTTATCTGGATGACATTGATATTGAACAGTTATAGTTAAAGCAAGATGGCGCTACCTGCCATACCTCCAAAGAGACTATTGCTTCCTTGCGTGAGAAATTTCCAAACCGAGTCCTTTCATACAGAGATGATCAAAGATGGCCAACAAGGTCATGTGACCTTATACAGTGCAACTTGTTTCTTTGGGGGTTTCTCAAATCGCAGCTTTATGAACACAATCCCTAAACCACACAAGAAATTAAGCAGGAAATTCAACGCGTCACCACCCAACTGTACCAGAATCATCGCCAATTTCATAATAGTGTCACTAACTATAGAAAAATTAAATAAATTATTTTCTTGTTTAACGACACTGTCAATTGCCAGGATCACATCAGCGTCGCCGGTGTGCCGGAATTTTGTCCCGCAGGAGTTCTTTTACATGCCAGTAAATCTACTGACATGGAGCTGTCATTTTTAAGCACACTTAAAAACCATCGGCCTGGGCCGGGTTTGAACCCGCAACCTTGGGATCAGTAGGCCAGCGTCTAACCAACTGAGCCACCCAGACCGACACTAACTATAGAGCAGGTTGTGGTGCACATACCAGATATTTTCCATACTTAAATCAGAACATGTGCCCTTTGTATTCATATATAAATATATGTAATTGCTTTCAAATAAAATGTATTTTGGGCATAATCAATTCCCATTCTTATTGGGACACTATACATATTTTATTTGCATCCTAATACCAACTTGAAACTTAGTTCAATATTCTGGATGCTACCCCTAAGTAAATAGTTTACTTTTATTGCACACATTTTCCGATTTTTTTAATGTAAATAAATATTTTTGGATATTGACATAAATTAGAAAACACTACATTAGAAGAACTGTTATGTCAGCTAAAGTATTCAGCTGGAAGAAAATTTAAACATCCTGTTTTCTTAAGCTACATGAGCTAAAAAATAGGAATGGGGAATTCCTCAACTGCAATGCGGTTGATTAAGCATTTGTTATTGCTTCCATGGGTGTCACGAACGGGGGGGCAAGGGGGGGCCCTACCCCCCTTGGAGGTTGGTGAACTTAATGTGCAATCAATTACGGACTATTAAACTATTATTTTAATTTAGAACAATTGTTATTTAGCACAAATCAATACGGTTAACTGCAACAAATATAAATTTTGACAATAAAATGATGAATTAATAATATCTGATTGCAAACTTCCAACATGTGCCCCCCCTGGAAAAAAGTCTGCCGACGCTCATGATTGCTTCACAGCTCACTAGTCTATATGTTGGTACTTGCAGATGGCCATTAAACAGTATAGTTAATTAGTAATTTGTAAGTCTGCAAAGTTATATAATCTTCTAGCTGTGTTGTGGCTTTGGGAAGCAACATATCAACAGTTTTGGAGTTCACAGTGGATTAAACATACCCAGAGTGAAAAGTAGTGCAAGTTACTCTATGCAACAACATGCTGTGGTGTTTACAGTTGTGATGCTAATATCCTGCATTGTCAGCTATGTGGTAAAACTATAACAGCAGACCAACATTCACAAGTAACACAATAAAGTATGATCTGAACACAATATTCAAGCAGTAACAAACCTTTGAAATTCAATGTCAATTCTTCATGACAATCGTTAATTTTTCAGGATGGAAAATTTAAGGGAGCATGTCAGTGGCGGCTTCTCAGAGGAGGGAAGGGAGGAACATCCTCCTCAAATTTTTTTATGAATTTATAAATGCTACATTAGTCTTAAAATTCAAGCAATATTGAACAAATTTTGAATTCGAAGCTATTATATTAAGGTATGCTGGTTTATACTTCACACAGTTTATACCACGTGACACCTTACGAGTGTCCTCCAAGAACACCTGTGTCGGCGCAGCGGAGGAAACTTATCTCTTTCCTCCACTCCCATAGTAAATGTTCATAGAACATAGCGCTACAGCAGCCAGAGAGAGAAACAGATTTTTAATGCAGCTCATGAAGAGCTGAGGAGGAGTTCCTCCTCTCGAACGGCACCTGTGCGAAGCTCCTGAAGGCTGGAGTGTTGTGGATAATTCCTCCTGAGGTGCGAGATTGGAACCGGCAAAGGTATTAATACTATTGCTGCCATCTAGTGATTTTATTTTCAACCAGATCTATTAACAAGTCTTTTCCTTTCACGGATGTGTTGATCATTGTGCATCGTAAACCTTTTAGTCACATATTTTGTTGCTGCTCCTTTTTCAGTAATATTCTACTGTGTTTCTTCCAACGCGCAAGTAAGACGGTGAAGTTTTGCTTTTTTAATTTGTTGTTATAACATTGAACAATGACTGATAGTGAAGGAGTTTTAGTTTTCGGAGAATTTAAAAGACTCACATTACAGGAACAAATAATAGTTATACAGAAGGGACGACCAACCCCACCATTGCCTGGACTCATGTGTGCTACTAGCAAAGGCGGGAAGTTAAACTTCTCCATAACTTGGTATGAAAAAGCCAATTGGCTAACAGGTTGTGAAAAAAGGCAAATTCTCTTGTGTTTTCCTTGTGTTTTGTTCTCCAACTCGAAGGATGTTTGGACCTTTGGTGGACTCAGTGATGTTAAGAATCTGGGCCGAGGAATTCAGAGGCATGAAAAATCTCGAGAGCATCTCGACAATGCGCTAAAATTTACAATCTTCGGTAAAACTGAATATCGCATCGACCTAGCGTTAAGTGAAGCAGCTAGGATTTCTCGCGCCAAACACAATGAACAAGTGAAGCAAAATTGACATGTATTATCAAGTTTAGTGGATATCGTGTGTCTGTTAGGAAGGCAAGAACTAGCTTTCAGAGGACACGATGAAAGTGAATTATCATCAAACCAAGGGAACTACCGCGAGCTTTTCAAGTTATTAATGAAACGCGACGAAGTACTTCAGACACATTTAAATAATTCTAAAGCATTCATCGGCTTGTCAAAAACCATTCAAAATGATTTAATTGAATCTGTTGCAGGCTTTATAAGGAAAGAAATAGAGGATGAAATTCATAAAGCTGCCTTCTTTGCAGTGGAGGCTGATGAAACTTCGGACGTGTCTCTCACAGAGCAGTGCTCAATAATTTTAAGATATGTAGAGCCATGTGGCTACATCCAAGAACGATTTTTTGGTTTCCACAGTGTTAGTGGAGACAGAACAGCCAATGGCCTATACAAATTACTGGATCAGCAGTTAGAGCCATTGAATTATGACAGAAAACTTGTTGCGCAGTCTTATGATGGCGCTGCTGTTATGGCCGGAGAATTAAACGGCTTGCAGACGAAGATCAAGCAGAAAGCAAAGCAGGCATTATTTGTACACTGTCATGCACACAGGCTTAATTTTGCGCTATCACATAGCTGTAGTAGCATTGCTCAGTGCAGGGTCTTCTTTGCTAGTATCAGTGGTTTGCCCACATTTTTTCATCAATCCTCAAAATGAATGGAGGCTCTTACCAATATGACCAAACTTCGACTTCCTAAAGATGCTCAAACCAGATGGAACTTCAAATCTCGTTTGGTAGAATCTGTAAAATTGCTCAGGGAAGGTCTCCTGGCAATGTTTTCCGAAATGCTGGAAGAAACAAAAAACTGGGATGATGCTACAATTAGGGAAGCAAATGGCTACATTCGTCTATTGGAAGACTTTGAATTCAACTTCTTGCTTTCGGTTTTCAGTAGACTATTTTCTAAAACTGCCATTCTTTTCGATATACTCTAGGTTAAAACCAATAATATTGATTTCTGCTGTAGGAGAGTTCTTGAAATGATTCATTTCCTGCATAAATCTAGAAACGACGCAGCCAATAATGAACACTTCAAATCGGCTGCTAATGAAACTGGTGACGAGTTTCCTAAAATTAAGAAAAGGTGCCTTGCAGCTGTTGATCCCAAAACTCATTTCCACCAGTTGTATTTCAACATAATCGATACGCTAGCAATGCAAATGGAAGTCAGATTCGAAGATCTGAAGAAATTATTATTTATTAATTTGTTCGACGCTTCGAAATTTGAACATTTTTCCAAGACGTTCCCAGATGTTGAATTTTCATCCTTATTGAACTGTTTCCCAGAACAATTTGATAGTGAGTTGCTTAAAAATGGACTTGTGGTGTTTTACAACAACCGTGATTTGCACCAGAACTGTACCAAAGTCCAGGAGTTAACAGTTCTCTTCGTTAAGGAAGGCATTCATAAATGTCATAAGTGTTATCATTTCATCTGGTTTCAAACCACGAGACATCTTGCACGCATAGATTCACAACGTACACTACTATAATGAACAGTTGACATGAAGAAGGACAAAGCAGATTAGTGAGAATGAGAAATCCAATGACAGTGCGAGCGAAAGCCTAACAAAATTGTAACGGTCAAAATGAGCGTCTCAAGGGTTCATGGTCAAACATGAAAAAACGTCCACGTAAATAATGACATGCCGAAAATTATTATGCTATATAAAACTAGAGGTTATATCAGGAAAAGTCATGAAAGGCCAAGCTTCGTTTTTAAAAACCGGTGGGACTATACTTATTTAAATATCAAGAATGGTCAAAATGACCGCTACTGGGGTTCTAGTGTTAAACATAAGAATGGCACGAATGCTGAGGTTAAGCACAGCTCCAGGAACCCAGAACAGAAAAAAAAGTTAAATGCTGTACCCTCAAACAATGGAGAGAACGCAGATGAGCAATTCTCTAAACTCAGACCCAGAAGTAAGGAACAGAAGGATGGAATGCTGGGTGCTGTCTTGCTTAATACAGGTAATGTTTCTGAGTCCAAATATTTACTTAACCTTTGGCATTTAAATGCTCAATGTATCAGGAACAAGTTGCACGAATTAGAAGTCATTTTGCTATCCACTCACAAACATGTGAATGTCATTTGTCTCACAGTACATTGGCTCAACGAGAACGAAAGCCCCTTATATAGTATTCCAGGATTTGTTTTTACAAATATATACATGCTGTTCCAATAAAAAGAATGGAGGTATTGGTGTTCTTGTTAAAAATAACACTTTAAAAACAGAACACACACGGCACATTTAAATGATGAAGCAAATTTTGAACATGCTGTTACAGAACAGACTCCTGGTCTGCATATATCGGTCACCCAGTGGATTATTTAGGTACTACTTTTGTGCAGCAACTTGACATGCTACTGTCCACTCTCTCACATCAGAAGAAATATATTGCTGTATGTGGAGATCTTAATGTTGATTTTCTTGTTGACTTTGTAGAAAAACATAGACTTATTACTTTGCTCCAAACTTATAATTTGACACCTGTTATAAACTCTGCAACTAGAATCACAAGCTTCAGCAGAATGTGTATAAATCAGATATTTATTAATACTAATGCTCTAGGTAGCTTTTGCAACCAATAATATAGGACTTGGTATTTCAAATCATAATGCTATTTTACTTCACTTGCAGATATCCCAAAGAAAAATAAATGGGCAGCCATGTGAAAATGAAACTTTCTTGAAATGGTGCCTCTCAGCCCAGAATATAGATTATTTCAATTTCTTACTAAGTAAAGAATCCTGGGAGGATGTGTTGAATGATCAGGATATTAATAAGAAGGCTAAAATCTTCTAAGCTATATAGCACACTATTTTAACACTGCCTTCCCCTATAAGAACCGTAGTATCTCCTAAGGCATGCAAATTCTAGGAATTGGATAATAAAAGTAATTACCAAATCATGCAAGAGAAAAGCGTTTCCTCATGAACTTAATAAAACAAGTACAGACCTCACCTTTCAAAGCTTATTTTAAAAAGCATTGTAGTATTCTCAGAAAAGTTATTAGCGAGGCAAAGAAAAACTGTAACAAAGAATTTATTTTAAGTAGTGATAATAAAGGCAAGGCTCTTTGGAATGTTTAGAACAGAGTTAGATACACCTAACCATCCAAGAAAAATTATGCTATCTCATGGTGGAGGACAAATTTTGAACCTTTACAGAATCTCTAATATCTTCAATGAGCATTTTGCGAACATAGCTAAAATCTTATCAAGTTCAATAGCTAGAGCTTCCTTCAATCCACTCAGCAGTATTGCTGCAAATAACATCACCATGTTTCTATAGCCGGCCAACAAGCAAGAAATAATAACTATAGCAACAAACCTGAAAAATAAGAACTCGTGTAGCATTGATGAAAAACTGGATTCTCTGATTAAGCAATGTGTATAAATATCTCATATAGCCATTTACCAATATTTGCAATGCCTCACTGGAAACAGGCTGCTTTCCAAATGTATTTAAGATAGCTAAAGTCAAACCATTATTCAAGAAGGGCGAGAAAACCAAATTATAGGCCTATTTCTTTATTATCTGTCTTTTCACAAATCCTGGAGAAAATGGTATACAATACAATTGTTCCGTTCTTAGAAAAGCATAAGGTTATATCACAAGCTCAATTTGGCTTCAGAAAAGGAAAATTAGTTGATAGTATAATTGTTTCTTTTATAGAATATATTTTAGAAGCAAAAGATAAAAAAGAACAAGTAGCAGGCCTATTCTTAGGTTTAACTAAAGCATTAGATACAGTTGATCATATAAATATTTTAAAGAACTTAGATGCTTATGGTGTTAGAGGACTAATCGACAAATGGTTTGCTTCTTATCTTGAAAATAGGTACTAACTGTTTGAATTAGAAGACATTTGTTCAAATCCTGCTGCTGCAGAATCTGATGTTTCAAAGGGATCCATTTTGGGACCAATCATATTCCTAATTTATATGAATGATCTTCCATCTTTCCTATCACCAATCAATAGTAATCTCTTTGCAGATGATACAAACCTTGTTTTCAGAAATAATGATGAAAGACTTATGCAGGGAGAATCAATTATACTATTATAGAATTGAATAATGTATGACAAGTAATAAGGTTCATATAAATATAAGTAGGATAGTAACTCTTAAATTCAATCAACAATTGGGAATTCCTGATCCTGTTTCAGCCTCAATATTCTCAATATTTAATACATTATTTGGTGAGAGCCCGTAAAACAAGCTTTTGGGGTTTGTCATTGATTCCCAGCTCAACTGGACAAAGCATGCCAACTTTCTAGCCAAGAAGTTAAATCATATATGCTGTGCTATAAAGGTACTAGCTAAAACATGCAACCTGGATGTCTTAAAAATAGTGTATTTTAGGTAAGCATATTCAATATCCCCTGTTTGGCGATCTTCCATCAACTGCATTAAGATGTTCAAACTACAAAAAAGAATAATAAGATTAACCAAACAAGTGAGCCAATGCACTCCAAGTAAACCACTTTATTGGATCTAAAAATTTTACCTTTATCATGTATTTACATCTCAGAAACAGTTTCTTCATACATCAAAATGTTGTTGTTAGTTAATGCTGGATTTCTGACAATGAAGTCATTAATCCTCTTGCTCTACAATATTTTTCACTCATAGAGCAATAGCAGTATAGTAACCGCTTTTAAGCGAGCACCATATTTTTATAAGGAAAAATTGAAGCTATTAACAGTGAAGCAACAAGATTCTAAAGTAAGAACAAATTAGAAACTAAAAACTTCACTTATCTTAGTAATGTTGTTATTTTTATGTTTTGGCAGTCACATCGCTCTCTCACAACCCCCAGAATGTCTGGAGAACCACGCCTGTCATTGGTTTACGGATCTCACCGACCTGACCAGGAGAATTATCAAAATAAATTCACCGACCATATCCTCTGATTACCAATCAGAGGATGCATTACATGCCATGACAGGTCAGCATGTTAAGGGTTAATATTTTATAGAGAAATTAGAGAAATGGAGAGATTGGAAAAATAAAGACTCCCTAGCCCTCGGAAACCCTAATAGCATCGGGGTCTGAAGAGAACAAGAGATGACCAAGGTAAAGTCAGATAGAAAAGTTACAGTGAGGAGCAAAACACCAGTAAGTGGAAGTAATGTTCTGCTCAGCTTGGGTACCTTGTGGTCGCCATTCACATATCCCCTAGATGGAGACTCCTGGGTAAGATTTAAAATGTACAAGAGTGGAATTTGGGTACATTCCCATATCATATTTTACTTTTCCTCATATGACAATACTGAAAGCGGTATAGTTACGAGAGAGAGTGCCAGACATTTTCAAGTACAAAAAATGTATACCTTGCTAAAATACACAATTTATGTCTCAATAAATTTTCTTACAGGTTGAACCATTTCTGAGATATTCCTTGTTAAGTGTGTGAGTTTCGGAAAACAAAACAAAAGCATCTTTAAACTTAATAATGAGTACCATTAATACAAAACATGAATAGCAACAGAAATCCATCTCCAACAACATAGATTGACAAAAACTTTGAATTCAGCTTTCCATAAAGGTGTTAACTAATTAATAAAATTCCCGAGGCCATCAAAGTTCTACAGATCAAAGTATTTAAAAATAAATTTAAAAACTTGCTCTTAAAATATGTTTTATTCAGTTGATGAATTTATGAATACCCAATTTTTATTACCCTTTGCACTAAATCACTCGTTTATTTAGAATTAGAATTTTGGTAAATAAGCCATCCACTCTATTTAATTTTTTAAAATACTATCCCTCTGAATTTGTTTGTTTCGTGGGTCCTGTTCATTTGGGAAATGCACTTTGGCTCAAGAAGAAGCTTGACGACAGCCTCCAAGACCAACACTGCATGCGATATAACCTGTATTTGGTACCCTTATCACCTCAGTTGTAAATATAATGTATACAGAAATATAATCAGCTTAAAATGTTCAAATGCTATTTTATACCTGACCAAGGTTTTTTCCAAGGTTTTCCTCAGTCCTTAAGGCAAATGTATCCATGTTTCACTCCGGTGCCATTGTTATTTTCTTAAACTTTGTACAGAGAGACTCAAAAACATCCGAACTGCTGTGCAGTGTTTTTCCACTGCACATATGGAAACACGGTAACACAGCTGCTGTACACAAGGTCATGTGGTTGACTTGCCTTTCTCTGCTCTCAAAGTGCAGTATTGAGTTGGCACACTTGTGTCATTGAGTTATTACCAATGCACTTTATTATTTTGTCCTGTACTTAGTTACAAAGTGTATTTTGGCTCAGCATTTGTTTTCTACTGTACAGCGTGTATTTATTTATGATTTGTATGTGTTAACTCAGTCAGTTTGCCAAGTGAAAGTGCGATTTGCAGAATGATTTCCAGGTTATCTGTGATTTCTATCTCTGGGGTAACTTAAAGTATAAAGTGTACAAGACAAACCCACATACCCTGGAAGAATTAAAACAAAATATCTGCCAATTGTCAGCATTTCTCAACATGAACTCAGTGAGTGATGGGTAGTTTCCTGAAGAGGTACCAAACATGTATGGACAACAATTGTGGCCAGTTTCAGCATCTCCTTTAATAACATTGGTAAGTAAAGCCTTTAAAAGTGGTTATAAACATGTGTGGTTTCATCTGCACTGCTCTATGACAGCTGCAGTCGGTGACGAGCACTGAGGATGCATACAGGCAAAACACAATGCAGCTAGTTTGAAGTCTTTTGGATCACCTGTTATATTGTAAATATGATAATGTTTTTTATTACAGTTTCACGGGCGATCAGCCGTGTGAAGTTTAAAAATATTGAGCTTTCGGCCATTCTAAACTCCATGGCCTTCGTCAGAATGAAAATGACCGTTAGTTTTCTGCTCCCCATATATATACAATGTTAGGTGGGAGGGGGTTGCGTTGCCCTAGCCAATGATAATGAACATTTCACATGATAATGTTTGTCTTAACATTTTTTGACAAAGCTTATATTCTGTATGATTTTTCTTGATGAATAAATTTGAATCTTAATGCATCAGTAAATAATTCCATTTTTTTTTTATCTAGAACACTTTTGTTGTATAGGTGAGAAATACACATGTCCTAAGCAGAGGCTTAATATTACAGATTTTGTGAAAAAGTCATATTGTGCCTATTTTGTAATCAAACTTGGAGACCAAAGTAAAGTTTCAACACCGCACAAAGTATATATACCTTTGTCAGTCTTTTGAGACAGTAGGAGGGACAAGTTGCTTGTGCCATTTGTGATGGCACATTGTAATAACAAAATGTGACATTGTAATATTTGCTTTCCTTTTATACTTCTGTTGATTTCTGTGTTAATTTGCCTTATTTAATTAGTTGACATCCTTTAAACAGCTAATTTTCACTCTGAGACTAAAGTGAATTGATTAGGTACACCACTCCAGTCATATATGACTTGGTTGAAATCAAACAATCATGTGCATAACAATTCAAATTTCAACCAATGACAGCCTTCATTTATGAAAAATTTATCAAATTTCATTATCATCTCCTCTGAATTTTAATTATCATGTCTACTTTTCTTATGTAATGATCAGGTTAAAGAATCTAGCTGCACTGGCCTACGTTTACATAATTTGACACAACAGAGTCGCTAAGTTTAAATGTCAAAAAAAGCAGACTCTCACTTCGGTGAAGGATCTAATGCTGAAATAGATGAAATCATTTGCAGAAGGAAACCTCAGAACACAGACTACAGCATAAGGTATCCATCGATCTTCTTCAAGCATTGCTCAAAGAGCAGCAATGATTTCATCAGTAACTGCATGCAGAATTCACACTGATTCATAAAGTAAAACAAACTGCTTCGCCACGTCCATTGCATGACATCATTATATACAGTATAATATTTAATATTTATGTATATGCTAGAGCAATATAGGCAGTTATAATATTTGTTAGTGACTAGAGGCACGTATCTTATCTTTGCTTGCAGGAGAAATTAGAACCATACGCCAGTGTTATTATTTGTGGAGTTGTCCAGTCATCTGAGATGTGTTTTTACTGATAGCTCTAAATAAAAGATAGCTGTGCAATTGCTTAACAGAAAGAAATCAAAGCCTTTCTTCCAATTCAGTTTTTGCTTATATCCTATGTACCTATGTATTTAATGCAATATATATATACATACACATACACAAACAAATATTTTGAATTTTCTGACTACAGCTTATATAGTCCTGTTTGCTCTGGATGACTTTTGAATATCTCGTAATCCGTAAGAGATAGACAAAATCTTACTGTAGAAAAAATGTACATCTCGCTAAAACACAATTTTTTTTTTTGGACTCAGGGGTCTCCATCTAGGGGATATGTGAATGGCAACCACAAGGTACCCAAGCTGAGCAGAACATTACTTCCACTTACTGGTGTTTTGCTCCTCACTGTAACTTTTCTATCTGACCTTACCTTGCTCATCTCTTGTTCTCTTCCGACCCTGATGCTATTAGGGTTCCCGATGAGTCTTTATTTTTCCAACCTCTCCATTTCTCTATAAAATCTTAACCTCTAACATGCTGACCTGTCATGGCATGTAATACGTCCTCTGATTGGTAATCAGAGGATATGGTCGATGAATTTATTTTGATAAGTCTCCCGGTCAGGTCGGTGAGACCTGTAAACCAATGACAGGTGTGGTCCTCCAGACATTCTGGGGGTTGTGAGAGAGCGATGTAACCACCAAAACATAAAAATATGGTGCTCTCTAAAAAGCGGTTACTATTACTGCTATTGCTCTCTTTATATTCGAGAGCGGGAGGATTGATGACTTCATTGTCGCAAATCCGGCATTAGCTAACAACATACACATACACAAATATATAAAAAGAAAATCAATGTAACATTAATTAATAATTTCTAACTGTATCTATAAAAAAAATTTGTCATCCATTGAAACTAACATTTGCCTGTCATACAACCTAAATCTGTCAATTCTGATGGAAACTCCATCAAGTTGTCAACCCTGCAAATGAAAGCTAGAAAAATGAACACCTCTGGACACTTCTGAAAGAACTAACATGATTACATTATGCGAAATCTGTCTCATGGGTCATCATAGTAACCTTAATTATGTCATCATTTCAGTCAAACATTATGAGTGCAAAAACTCCCTGTTAAGATAAATTGATCTCTTTTAAGTTTGCTGTACCAATTGTAAGGGGCTTCTTTGCCAAATGCTATGCATTTACAGTGGAACTTCGATAACTCCAAGCTGAAGGGACGAGAAAAAAATTTAAAATATCCAAAAATTCAAACTGTAAAGGTTAGGCTTAAAATGGACAGTTTAGCAATACAGATGAGTATATCCATTCCTAATTATGGCTATAAAGTAAAGAAACTATATTTAAAGAAAATTATATTTATGTTTACATTGAGGATAATGCAGTAAAGTAGTACAACTCAAAATAATATACTATAGGTCTGCAGTAATCACAGGTTTTTACTTAAAGCACAGCTTATAATTTCCTCTTTATTCTTCAGATAAGTTGACAAAGTGTTCTGTGATATTCTTTTGTGATTTCAGATTTTTTCTTAATGTTATTACTCGGGTCCGGATTTTTAGGTTTTTAAAATTAACTTTTTAGTTATTTTTGTATCTTAAAAAAGTTTTTTTAGTTATTTAACCTCCTGAAATAGTTTTTATATTATTATTGTTTATTAATTTTATTATTAACTGTCCTCTTTGTTGCTGATATGTCCTGTATGTGCTGCTGATATGTGCTGCTCAAAATACGATTTTTGGCCTAAGGGAACCAGGGAAATACGTAAACAAAATTATAGTTTATATGCTATGTGCATTATGACAGGTGTTTAATCCTTACCTGCATTCCAGCATTCGAGAACAGGTCGTACAGGTTCTCCTGTACGGTATGTTTATCTGCACAGCACCTAGTCGCTTAATGCGACTTTATCTGTGCAGTATAGAAGGTGTTTATATTTGTTCAAGCTTTTGTGTCTATGGCCATGGTTTCTTTCGCTTTTGTCAGATTTGACAAAATATTACTTTGCCATCTGTGGTGAAGTTCGGATCGTTACCTATCCACTGACGAATCAACCACCTTCAAAATGAGCTGACTTTAGGCATGACACTAGCTCCATAAATTACCTGCTTAATCTAAGGAAAATTGACTTCTAACGATGTAGTAATTGTATGCATTAACAATACACGATAGTCGACTGAACACAACGGATACTGTTTTTAAACTAATTGATTTGAGTTTATGGCAGATTCTCCCAATGATCCCTTTCTCCTCGACAACAACCATACAGAGCTTGCCCCCACACAGCTAAATACAAGTCAGTTGCCTCTTGCATTATTGTCACTGTTCCTCTGAGCATATATAAGCGAAAAGACGTAGCAAAGATGTAACAGTCAAAGTCCATTCAATATTTCATATTTCATTCAATATTTCCCATTTTAAAAGTTTTTTTCTTCATTTTAAAATAAATAGGAGATTTAGCCTCTTTTAGGTTTTAAAGTCTCATTTAGCTATTTTTAGGTTTTATAAGATTCAAGTATTTGGCTTCGATGATTATGAAACAGATAATTAAATTAAACCACTGTAGTTAACTATCAAGGAATAAAATAGTTAAAAAACTAAGAATCCGGACCCTAGTTATTACCAACTTCTCAAATGATCGTGACCTTTAGCACAAAAGTTAAAATCTAGTACTGGGTATGCAGTTTACTAAGACATAGTGGTACTGAATTGCAACACACAAGCTCAAGTGACAACTGAAGGTGCACATGTTCTAAGCAAGGGGACATGGGAACAGTGTAGAAGCTCAAGACTGGCTGCTAGGAAAGCTATTCCACCTCCCAGACTGCATTTGAACAACACCATCAATGACTTCTTTTGCACAAATACATGGATTAAGCTATATTAAATTTTCATGTTTAGATTAACTTTTGAGGCATATTTCTGAACAAAAACTTTAAATTAAGCAAAAGAAATTCAAATTACATGTGATTTTTTTTTTACATTGTTTTAATACAAAATTCAAGGGACCCGAAAAGTCTTTGAATTACTGATGATTTTGAATTATAAATGTTCAAATTTTATGAGTTCCACCGTATGAGCTGATCTTTACATTGTTCAGACATTAATGATTATATAAAATTGAAAAAAAAACATAATCTGGAAATTTTTCCCAGTCAAAATTTGTAAACGACCATGCTTAACAAACTATTAGAGAAAATCAAGTAACATGATAATCAACTCACAAAACATTAGAAAGTAGCTATCAAATATAAAAAAAATTCTCATGTTTTGCACTCACATGACTTTCTCTACCCTTGAACTACCCAACCTTACAAACTCTTATTCCTCTATCTTCTTCCTTTTAGTTGAAATGAGCATTTGTAGAAAATATCTTATTGCTTATTTCATTGGAGTTATAAGGGGAATATGGGACTACAGTACGCTTTAAGTGAGCTTTGAGATTCTGCTCTCTTTGCATGGTAACATATCAAAAATGAATAAAATGAATAATATGAAAAATGAATGATTAATATCATTAAATGAATAAATGATGTTCCATTTGGCAAAAGTATAAGTTCTCCCAAACTCATACAAATAACAAGGAATATCTCCAAAATGGTTCATTATACAAAAAAAAAAAAAAAAAAAAAAAAATATTTGGACATAAATTGTTTATTTTAGCAAGATCTACATTTTCTGTACAGTAAGATTTGGTCTATCTCTTATGGTTTACCAGTTATTCGAAAGTCATCTAGAGTAAACAGGACTATATGGACTATAGCCAGAAAATTCAAAATATATATTTTATTTGTTATAACTATCTCAAATATATGGCATTTTAATAAACATCATTAGGGTAATTTTCAAGAAAATCAAAATTTTCGAAAAATTTTCCATGTAAAGGATAGTTTAGTGTGGAGGAATTTTCCTCCAAATCTTGGTGACACATTCTGAAATAGATTTAATTTGAATACCAACTATGGGATTTAACCGACTTTTGGTTTTTAGGTAATGCTGTCCACAGACTGACACACACACACGCACGCACGTCCGCACACACACACACACACACACACACAAACACACACACACACACACCCATCCACGCACCCACGCGCACACGCACAAACACGCACAGACACGCACAGGCGCACACGCGCACACACACAGGTTCACACGCGCGCACACACGCGCAGACACGCGCAGACACGCGCAGACTCGCGCAGCCACGCGCAGACTCGCGCAGACACGCGCAGACACGCGCAGATACACGCAGACACACACAGACACGCATGCGTGCGCACACAAATGTACCTTTTTCTAAAAATGCTTGCTTTTGGGTTCACGGGACCTCAAAACATATATTTCCGGTGAAATCTTGACATAAAATTTTTGGGCGGAATACTTTCTCTACTATACGTAGTAGAGAAGGTAAAAAAAATAGTTAATTTATTGATGTTATTTTTATTAAAATACTAATCATATATTAGTTATTTTTAAAACTAATTAAATATATATTTTTTCCTGCATAATCTAATTGTAAAATCTTATTTGAATAATATATATAATATAATTTGCTTCAAAATCTTTGTGTCGCATCCTTAAATGCTAACTTTGGTTTTTAATTGACTTTTCGTTTTTGAGTTATGCTGCCTAAAGACTGACAAACTGACACACACAAACACACATGGACCTTTTTCTAAAAATGATTTATTTGAATTCAGGAAGCCTCAAAACATACATTTTTGGTGAAATCTCAACATTGAACTTTTGGGTGGAATACAATACTTCCTCTATGCACAGTAGAGAAAGTAAAAAAGGCACACAAATTCAACAGCCAAAAATTAGTAATTTATCTTTCCACTCTGCCAAATTAAAAATTAATAAGTAATATTTATTCTGACAATTTTAATAACACGAATACACTCTTAATCTACTATGGTACTCATATTTCCTACAATAAAACAAATATAATAAATTTTAACAATATTCCCCACTATTATCTTGGCCACTGGAATCTAGCAGTTGTTTTAACTAGTTGCCAATTGGAAACTTACACAGTTTGTTCCTTCCTCCTGAGTTGCTTATTCTATTACTTCCCCTTTTATTTAGCAAACAAATTAATAATCAAATAAAATAATTTAAACAAGAAGAGTTTAAAACTGTAAGTGCAGATAAAAAATGGTCATCTTTAAAGGCCAGAAATGCATCCCTGATTACTCACAAAGAAAATCAGTGGCCATAATGCAGTTAATTACCAGTCATGACCGTTTAACCGCATACATTATAGAATAAACAGGTACAGTTCACCACAGTGCACCCTTTGGAAGCAAACACAACATTTACTACTGTGTTAAGCAATTCAAAAAATAGAAAGAGATATTCAAACTCAAGTAACAAAAACAAGTCCAGTCCAGTTACTTTTTTTTTCGCATTTTATTTTCTTCCAACTGAATGTACAACTACACAGTTCTCTTTTACTGGTGTTCACACAGTCTTCATTCCTTGATATTAAAACTGACAATTGCTTCCTTCTCATATCTGTAACATACATTTTTTTGTCTTTCAGTTTTCTCTTTGGCTCATAAAAACTAACTTTGATAATACAATCACTCAACACATCTTGTTTGAGAAAATACATGACCATCAAGAGGAACAAAAGAGACAGAAGAAACAACATAAACTGCTTAAAAAAGTAAAAAAGAACCTAGAAGTCATATCTGACAACGATTCCAATATGGAACTGGTATTAGATGATGAAACCTGTCAATATTATGTCATCAGAAACTGAAAGTGAAAGCAGACCAGACTGGTCAAAGAAACAGTGTGTGATCTAAAAAATATTGATAATGATGATTATTTAACTGTCAATTATTTGGGTGAACTATACTCTGGTTTTGTTACAGATATCCAGAAGAACAGAGCCCAAATCAATGTATTCCAAGTCCAATAAGAGCTGGAAGTAACTTGTCGTGTAGGATGAACTTTGATATGAAGTTGGAAATGTAGCAGAAGTGATTTCTGAGCCCAAGAAACTATCAAGATGTGGATTCTTTTACTGTTTCTGAAATGTCAAAAATACTCTTAAAGTCATAAAGTCATTTGTATTAATGCATTGGAATGATTATATTTTGTTTTTAAATATATAATTTGAAATATAGTAGTGTAACTTAGCACCAAATGGTATTTTTATGGGAATATACATGGAAAAAGACATGTGGTGCAAAGATGTCCAACACTGACAAACCTTTACACCACTTTACACATATATAGAGAATGTCCCAAGTAAACTGAATGATGATTGCTCTAAAGCAATTTTTCATAAACATCTTAGTTTGATGAATAATATTATTATGGACATGAGTAAGCTTCTTTTAAGACAAAATTTAAAAAAATTGATTCCTTAGTAGAGAAATTATTGACCCTTAAATTCTTTTTTAATTTGTTGTACCTCTGACCATACCTAATGCACCAAAAATCAAAATACGGTACACAGAGTCATTACAACATCTACCTAAATTACTGGTAAAAAGATTTTCTTTCAAAGAAATTTGTTCAGGTCTCCCCTCCCCCCCTTAACTCTCCAGTGGTCCCTAAGGACCTGGGAGACCCCTACGTTTATTTAAATGTTCTAGTTTTTGAATGAATGTGCCTATGCCTTTGCCTGACTAGAACATCTAATATTACACCTTACTCGACTGTTTGGCAGAACGACAACCTGTTTATTTGTTTAGCTCCAAGAATAACTAATCGGCAGTAATGTGTTGCAGAGGTCAACCAAACTCTGTGCACCTACTCTCATTACAGATTACTGGCACATGATTTTCCTAATTAGCTATGCAATATATATCTGTGATTGCAAGTAGATGTTAATACTTCTCAAAAACAGGAATAAAAGGTATGATTTACAAAATTTCAAGAATTTGGAAGAAGTGCATCATCTCCCTTGTGATGATGATGTCTTATCTGAGTATGGCAATTTATATGAATCAGATGATTCCAGTTCTGAAGATAAACTGAAAATGAGATCTTTAGATTCATAAAGTGATCAAAAAGAAGAGGATGAAAGCAACCTATGTCATAATAATAGGTATTTTGTAGGTAACATCATATGCTTGTCAAAGATACCACCACCACCGCCACCGCCACCGCCACCGCCACCGCCACCGCCACCGCCACCGCCACCGCCACCGCCACCGCCACCGCCACCGCCACCGCCACCGCCACCGCCACCGCCACCGCCACCGCCACCGCCACCGCCACCGCCACCGCCACCGCCACCGCCACCACCACCGTCACCGTCACCGCCATCGCCACCGCCACCACCACCACCGCCACCGCCACCGCCACCGCCACCGCCACCGCCACCACCACCACTACCGCCACCGTCACTGCCGTCGCCGCCGCCACCACCACCACCACGACCACAACCACCACCACCACCACCGCCGCCACCACCACCACTACCGCCACCGTCACTGCCGTCGCCGCCGCCACCTAGAATGTGTAGGCCATGTTGGGAAGTTTTAGAGCTGCAGTGGAGGTAACTGCGCCATGTATACCAAACTCTTTACAGTCGGTTTCCATTAATTACATGTTTCTTTAACCTTTACTCAGGAACCATTGGGTAGAATTAAATGAATTTTTTGTGGTGTTATTAGATATATGCTTTTGAAACTGAACCAAAAACATTACTTACAAAACTTAAAAAAAATTCAAAACTTAGAAGTTGAATTAAAAACATAATTGAAACATAATTAAAACGACAAGTTGAAAATATTGTAGGTTTAGATAGTTAAGTATCTACATGACATAGTTCACATAAATTTTGGTGTTATTATGAGTTTCCATTCCATAGTAGATGACCTTTATCTTTCTTTTTATTATTAATGGATGAAACATCTTGTAAAGCGCCTTGCATTGGGTATAAAACAATGAAATCCGTGCAGTAGTTAGACAGTTATAATGCTAATAAGCACACAAAATTTCAAAAAAATTGGATATATCTACCCAGAGATGTGATTTTATTTAATGGAGGACAAAAAACATTTTGCAAGTAACACCATCTTAAGTGCCTAGATCATGAATTTACGTAAATCCCACAATAAATGACTGATATTGGTTGTGTAACACGTGACTCAATGACAACTTGCAGAGAGGGACTTAGCACCTCGACCGAAAGACGATCTTTGTGCCCCTGAAGGGGCAACCCCCGGGAGGATGGATGAGGCAAGCGGATCCTAAGGGCGGCCGGAACGTTGCCACGACAGAGAAGAGAGCAGGGCCCCTACATTTTCCCGGTTAGAAGCACCCAGGTGTAGGAAGCTAAAGAGGTAAATGTGAAGGCCATTTAGTTTCAGACCACAAATTAAATGTCTCACATATTATAGTGTTTATTTGGGATGTACAGATTCTCAAACCCAAAAAATATCTGCTGTGTTGCACTCACATGACTTTCTCCTCTCTTGTACTAACCATTCTTACAAACCCTTATTCCTATATCTTCTTCGTGTTAGTTGAGATAAACATTTGCTGAAATTATCTTATTATTTATTTCCTTGTAGGTACAAGAGGAATATGGGAATAAAATAGGCTTTGAGCGATAGTCAAATGTTTTAAAGCTTTAAGATTCCGTTCTCTTTGCACGGCTGACATATAAAAAATGAATAAGGATGTTCCATTTGACGAAAGTTTAAATTAAATTATTTTGTTGTTTAACGACACTGTCAGTTGACAGGATCACATCAGCGTCGCCGGTGTGCCGGAATTTCATCCCGGTCGAGTAAATCTACTGACATGGAGCTGTCGTTTTTAAGCATAGTTAAAATCCATCGGTCTGGGCCGGATTTGAGCTCGCGACCTCGGGATCAGTAGGGCAGCGTAAATCGCATCACAAGGATGGCGATTGTTGGTTATGTTGGCAGCTGTGCAGTTGTAAATAGCAGAAACGGCATGACGAAGCAGCAAGAAGCGTCCGTCATCTGCAGTTGCCAGGGCCTCGGACTCAATAATTCTTCGAGAAGTTTTCCACTGATATGTAGAACTGTTGTGTATTTTTGTCATCATTTTAAATTACATTCTCAGTGGGGGAATAATGATTTATGACTGTTGTAATCAGCTTAAATGTTGATAGAAAATAACCGAACAAAACAAAAGAACGACTACCTTATCTAACTGTTGAATTTCGCAATATCTGTCATAATGTGTGTTTAAAATGACGTGCACGTTTTTTTCTGCACTGAACCCAAAATAAATTGAATAGTGTAGCTTAAGAGAATAACCAAATGTATTTGTTTCTACTGTACACAAGGCAATGTATCCATGGAAATTAAAAAGCTCACAGTTTTCTTGTGTTTGCTTTGGATTTTTTCTACACACTCAGAATATAAAATATATAATATACACACAATTGCATAGTTTTAAACACAGAACACTCTATTAGGAAGAACGGAAACTACGTGTTAAAAATGTGTCAACAAAAAAGTGCTCCAAGTGGGGCAGTATTGAACTAAAGTATGAGAAATCGCGCTATGACCCTTGGATCCTGCAGTTTATTGTATCTCTCCTAAATTTTTAATTTGAGCTCAGTATGCTGATATAAAGAAATTGTCATACAGCCACTGCTTAGAGTTAATTAGTATAAGACAAAAAAGATGTTCTGTGTAGCATTTATTGATATTGTCTGTGTATCTATAAGTCTGTGGAAAGCATAATTCAAAAAGCAAAAGTCGGTTAAAAACCAAAGTTGGTATTCAAGTTTAATGTCTTTCAAGGACGCGACACAAAGATTTTGAAGAAAATTGCTCCACCTTAAACTACCCTTTACATTGAAAATTTTTCGAAAATTTTGATTTTCTTGAAAATGGTTCAAACGACTTTGATTAAAATGCCATATATTTGAAATATTTTTATGACAAATGAAATGTATATATTGAATTTTCTGGCTATAGCCCATGTAGTCCTATTTACTCTGGATGACTTTTGCATAACTCGTAAACCGTAAGAGATAGACAAACTTTTACTAGAGAAAAAATGCAGATCTTGCTAAAACACACAATTTATGTCCATTTTTTTTTTGTAGAGCGAACCATTTCGGAGGTATTCCTTGTTATTTGTTGGAGTTTTGGAGAACTTATACTTTTGTCAAATGGAACATCGTCATTCATTTTTTATGTGTTAACCGGGCAAAGAGAACGGTATTTGAAAGCTTTAAAACATATGACTATCGGTCATAGTCTACTGTATTCCTATATTCCCCTCGTACCTACAAGGAAGTAAGCAATAAGATAATTTCTGCAAATGTTTATCTCAACTAACACGAAGAAGATATAGCAATAAGAGTTTCTAAGAATGTTAGTACAAGCATAGCGGATAGAAGAGAAAGTGTGAGCTCTCCCGCTAGTTCACTGCATGATCCGTGGTCCCGTGGCAACTGACCGAAACTGCGGCATGGCGATCGCAGTCACCTCAAAAAGCGACCGAACTGCTTAGTATGTGATTCGGAAGTACAGACAATTTTATACATATGCGTTGTGTGTTGTGAGTAATTAGGTACATAACTTGTGAAATTGCTTCTAAGTTTGTGCATAAATGTGTGTGTTCTTCAAAACGTAAGTTTCAAGCAACATCAATAATTGATTAAAAATGCCAACTTGTTTTGTACCCGGGTGTCGTTCAGGATACAGAAACTGCTCAGAAGCTAGACAGTTTTTTACTCCTCCTAAAGATAAAAATCTGTTTTACAAATGGGAAAAGTCTATTCCTAGGAAAGCCACTAAATTATCTGTTAAATCTAGTATTTGTGACAAACATTTTCCAGAGGACTTTTTAGTGAAAGTTGATTCATTCGTTGTGCATGGAAAACTAGTTGAAATCCCTAGAATTAAATGGCGGTTAAAGCCAAGAGCAATTCCCTGTATATTTCCTAATTTACCCAGGTACTTAACTACAGTGCATAAATCCCGAAAATCTCCACAAAACAGAGACAAAAAATTACTGAAAAAGCAATATTCAACAATCACTAAATTACCAGATGCAGGGTCCAGTCAACCAGTTCTTATTTCAAACGCGCCATCCTTCAACAATGAGGAATTCACAGAAAACAGTTCTAATTCCTCCAAGGTCACAAATACAAGTGTCAATAATGAAATTGCTACACTGAAGAAAAGAATTAGGAACCTCAATAGAAATTTAATTAGAACTAAAATCCTGCTATCTAAAGAGAAGGCTAAATTAAAAATAGTAGAAAAGAAATTCGCTACTAACTGTTGCGAACATAAACGCAATTTAAATTGTTTAGGTAAAAAACAAAAGCTGGTTCTAGATACAATGCTTAAAAAATGTTAGACGAGCTCAAAGGGAATGCGTTACACCAATGAATTTCTATTAGAAAGCTTGCTATTTAAAATTAAAAGCCCTAAAGGTTATAGACATTGCTTAACACATGAATTGCTGCCCCTGTCTTCTGAAGCCCATTTAAGGAAATTATCTAAAGGGATAAAGTGCACATATGGTATAAATAGTAATGCTCTAAATGCGATTTCTACTACATTCAGTCAAGAAGAAGATGAAAACAAGCGTCTTGGAGTTGTAATATTTGATGAAGTCAAATTAAGAGAAGAAGTTAGGTTCAATGCTAGCACACTAAAAGTGGACGGATTCGTGAATCTAGGTGAACACACTCCTGACAATCAGAAAAATTCGATGGCTAACCATGCTTTAGTTTTTATGTTTGTTCCTTTATTACATAATTGGAGCCAACCAGTAGCGATTTACGCAAGTAGAAATGCTACACCCGGTGATATAATAGCTAAGCTCCTTATAGAAGTGATTATCCAGTTAGAAAACTCGGGGACAAGAATTGTTGCTTTCACTAGTGATGGAAGTCAATCAAACAAAAAAGCATGGAAAAATTTAGGAATAGGAGCAACATGTGAAAATGTACAATGCAGTATCCAGCACCCACTTGATGACAAAAGAAGAATATGGGCTTTTTCAGATTGCGTCCACATAATAAAATGCATGAGAAATTATTTTAATGATAAGGCGGATGTCTTATACAGAAATAAGAGCATCCAATATAATTTTTATAGATATATTTATGGAGCTGACACTTCTCCTAAATTTGCTGGTCTTAGAGTTTGTCCGAAATTGACCTCATCCCACATAGATCCCACCTCTTTTCAGAAAATGAATGTGAGACTGTGTTTTCAATTGTTCAGTAACAGCACTGCAAATGGCATTGACTTCTTCAGGAAAATTAATTTTGAAAAATTTAAGGGAAGCGAAAATACTGAACTATTCACAAGAGATGTAAATAATCTTGTAGATGCATTAAACTCCACAGTTCCAATTAAAACACTCTATAAAAATTCGCAATCTCACAGAGTACTAAAAGATTTCTTTCGCATAATAACGTCTGAAAATAACACATTCTGCTCAACTAGAACAATGGAATCTCTTAGTCACCTTAAAAAGTACTTTGGAAGTGTCCGAGTATTTATGGAATAGAGGATTTGCATACGTCTTAACAGCAAAATTCAATCAAGACTCCTTTGAACGGCACTTTGGAATTATGCGTTCTTTGAGCTGTGATGATCATCCTTCCACAGTTGACTTTTTACATTTACATATGCTACAGGCTGTGTATGTCCCTGTAAAACTTGCACTGTCAAATGCTGCTAATTGTGAGAATAAAGTGGAGCCACCACTTACATCTTTTATGAATCAAATTCGTATAATGGCAAAACAAACTGAGCATTAAAAAAAAAAAAAAAAAAAAAAAAAAAAAAAAAAGCCGTGAGCTGTTCGATTTTGTTGGAAACAAAATAAAGAACAAAACTAAAATACTTGACTGGGAAAGTGAAGTTCCCGAACTCAATGAGGACAATATTTCTTAGTACACAACTTAGGGGGTTATGTGGTAAAAAAAAAAAAAAAAAAAATGCTTGAAAAACTTAGTTGTAAAACCTGTACTCCTACTCTGTCCACCGATCTACCCTCTGACACATTAGCTTCCACTTTCACTACAATAAAAGACTATGGCACCCTAAAAAATTGTCGGTATTTAACCTACCCCTCTGAATGTGTGGTTAATATTCTTTTGCAAGTCGAGGCTATTTTAGAGCAGGCGCGGCTCCTCAGGGTAGGCAGGGTAGGCATTGCCTACCCTATCGTAATACATCAACAAATAATGTTTAACTATGATTCTGCATTTTATCATTTGAACCGTCATTTTTCCCTAAATTGCAGTTCAAGAAACGTTTTCTCGGTTATAATGACCAGCGCATGGTCAAATCCTTTAATTTAAATTCCGATTCATCAAAACTGCGCTGCGTGTTTGAAACGCGCGGCAGAAATGATACGCATGGAACCTGGGTAATGGAGAGCAGGCTAGCTTAACCTCTGCCTGCCCGGCCCCATTTCCTCAGTACGAGGCCCTTGAACAGGGATAAGGAAACATTCGGTCTGTATATGCACTCCGAGCATGCGTAGACGCGTCTGCCAGCACTCCGAACACTTGCCTGCCCAAATCCGAATTTATGCGACATTTTCCGAACAGCCATACTCCCCGAACGAAGATCTCACAGGTCTGAATCTGTCGTTATCTCTGTGTAATACCAGTATGACCGACTTAATTAGTGAACTATTACAAATTTCGCTTTCGCGGCGCACTGACAATGAAAAGAGGAGTGTTTTAGCTATTTAACACAAAGCTGCAGTCAGACAATTTTTCAATTTCTTAATCTATTTTAGTCATGGGCGTCGCGAATCGGAGGCAAGGAGGGCCACGGCCCCCCCTTGGAAGTTGGTGAACTTAATGTGCAGTCAGTAACTGACTTTTAAACTATTATTTTAATTTTGATGTAAAGAACAATTTTTGTTTAGCACAAATTAATACGGTTATCTGCAACAAATACTATAAATTTTGACAGTAAAATAATGATTTAATATTATATGATTGCAAATTTCCAACATGTGCCCCCCCCCCCCCCCTGGAAAAAAGTCTGCCGACACTCGTGATTTTAGTTTTGGCGGTAATTCGTCCGTAAGTCACACTCATTCACTCTGCTCTTATTAAACAACCAAACAATATATTGTTTGCGTTATCCGCAATGACTTCGCCCCCTATATTTCGGATAAACGGGGTTTAGGTATTGTTATTAATATTATTATTGTTGTTGTTTGTTGTTACTGTTACACTTTGCCTACCCTAAAATTTTGACTGCGAGCCGCCACTGTTTTAGAGAAGCAAATGTGCTCGTCTGAAAGTTTGTGGGGTGATATATTTTACGAGTGCTTAGATAACAGAGACGAAATCATATTAGGACCCAGTGGAATAGGATGCTGCGTGGAACACAAACTGGATTTAGTTGGAAAGTTAACACTACATTACATGAAGTGTCGCTTCTTTTTTCGTACCAAGGAAATCAGTAGAGAAATGACGTCATCGAAGTCAGCAGAATCAACACGTAAACTCTCCAAGGTCTCCAACATCTAATTCCACGGTGAGTTTCGATATTTTATATATGTACATAACATACATAACTTGCATTATGGTTTAATTTTTCAGCATAAAATCATATAGGCAGATATTTCCCATTGTTCTTCATTAATTATAATACCCATTATTGTAAAATAGCATCCTATATTATGTGTCAAGGAAAGACGATGTTTCAAAACAGTATTTCAAATATTCGTGCTTACGATTTTAGGTATTTAAAATGCTAATTGATAATATGAAACCCATTTTCACCATGCATTCGTGAACTAAAGTGAAGCGACCGCGACACCAGTGCCATCTTGCGAGCGAACCATAGTAACTCCCGAAGAGCTCACACTTTCTCTTCTATCCGCTATGGTACAAGAGTAGAGAAAGTCATGTGAGTGCAACACATCAGATCTTTAGTACACAATCTGCTTCGTGCGCATTAAATTTTGTTCTATGCTCCTAGAATTTTTCTAACACGTGCTCCATTTATTTAACTTCAACTCCAGTCTTTGGTTTCAAAATCTAAAACTTCTTTATTTTTAAAAAATTTAAATGCAAAAAGAAAAACTTAAAAACATTTTCAATACTGAAACCGAAATTATAAGATGAATATAAATAATTAATAATAGAAAGAAGTAAAATGAGATTCTAATCGATAGTTAAGGAAAACTGTTGTGATAAAGTTGAATATGTTAAAGTCTCAAGAATGGAAGCCTAGGCAGATTTAAATAAGTGATAAGGTTACAATTGTTGTACGTGCAAAGCACGAACGATTCCGCGGGCTGATTCGTATCTTACCATGACGTGCTCTTAAGTTGACTAATGGAAATCGCTTCCTTCGTGTCGCCCACGCAAAACATATGCAACGCAATACACATTCATTCGTCTTCAATCGAGCAATCGAGCAGAGAGCGCACGTGCAATTTGTGATTTGTACGTAAGCCGGCGCGTATACATTTTTCGGCGGTTGCCAAAGGGTGACAAAGTTCAAGTATTATAAAGTTGCAGTTGAAGTTAGAAAGTTACATTCTATTTAGATATCGTCGGCAGTTCTCTACAAATCTGGAAATTTGCAAATAAAGTCAAATGTTTGTTAATTCTTAGTTTGGTTCCATTCCTACCATAACTCACGCATACCTTGCAGATTAGGACCTCTTGCTAGAGCTAGTCAGATACCGGGACACCAACACAGCATAGGAGATACCCTAGCGACGAGATCTTTTAGATGTTAAAGACGACGTCGAATTCGACTTAGGGGAGAGGAATATTTGCGTCAATACCCATCTAAGTAAAGGCATTAATTACTTTAAAAGTAATTATTTTTCCCTGTCAGAAATTGATGGTCTTCATTGGGAAATTGTTAAGTATGTTGTGATGTTTTGGATTTTAATTGACATGGAATATTTTGAATATTAAGGTATTCGGACATTGTGAATAAATTGAATAATTAATACCCTCAAAACTATAAAATAGATTGTTCTGGAACTTTGTGTGGTAGTTTATAACATCACACACTTAAGCGTGCAAAGTGTTGATTTCATAGCTATAAAAATATATAAAATTCAAATTTCAGTCCCTGGATCCCTTAAGTATTGATAACAAATCGTGTTGGAATACAAAGAGTTGATTTGAACCCAGGTGAAAGACTAAAAAGAAAGAAGTAGAATCAAAATTTAATTTTGTATTTCTGCTCTCTGTACTATGTATACTATGTAAAAGTATTGTATACCACTGGAAAATTAGAAACCGAGATTTCACCGGAAATGAGAGTGCCTGAATAAAATAAAATCATTTTTAGTTTATCTACTACTTATACAGTAAAGCAGAGAGGGCAGAATAGTGTCTGCTCCGAATCCACTGTGCACGCAACCCGCGTAACATTCTTGCTGGTGGGAGGAGTGGCAGTTCCTCGCTTCTTAAACTCTTGGCAGTGGTGGATTGATACAGTTAACGATCAAACAGGAAACAGGTGAGTGATCACGTAGACTTCTGCGGCCTTTATCCATTACTTCTTTCTTGGTTTCCGATATGGGCCGTCACCCTCCAGCTGTAAAAAGAGCCATACAAACACACTTCATCAGTGTGCCGTACGTGTGTGTGACTAAGAAAATCTGGACTCAGAACTAAAAGATCTTCGAGATGTACTAAAGACTAACGGCTATCTGAGCCGAGATACTAAGGCAATACAGAAATATCAAAATCGAGAAAAGACTAATGCGAAGAAAGCTTAAATACCTTACGTACGAGAAGTTCACAAAAGCATTACAAAAACATTTCAACACCACAAAATTCAAGCAAGATACACATCGGTTAAAAAGCTGCGTTCCTGCCAAATAATCCGAGTGTTTATAAAATTATTGTGGTGAATCGTACGTAGGTCAAACAGGCAATCTATCAATACAAGAAAAAGGGTACATATAAGATATATAAAACTATGAACCAGAAAAATCTACCAATGGGGGACATGCAGAAAACACTGACCACCACATTGACTTCGACAATTTAACAGTTTTAGAACCTGGGACAATTTCTCTCAAAGAATTGTGAGGGAAAGCATAGAAATACTTAAAGAAAAGAGCAGCCTGAACCGTGACACAGACAAACCACTCAGCACGATATGGAAGAGCCTATTAGCAGGACGACTTCGTATTGGAGGAGAAGGAACCAATAGGATTGCAAGTGGGACGGGACAGCGAGGTCGGTCAGAGTAGGCAGTGACTAATTCAATGTAAAAATTAATCCAAAGTTGTAGAAACCAAAGTTAAGCTAATGAACACCATTGTAATTGTTCCAAGAGGTTAAAAGCCACCGGTATGACCTTCGATGTTAAAGGTGGCATATAAATCGAACATTCAAAACAACACAGTCATGCAGATTTTATTTTCTTATTATTTTTATTGAGGGAATTGAATTAAATCACATTAGTGGAGTGGTAGTGAAAATTGGATTAAATCGCTTAATTTCATGGTAGTTAAAAGTGAACTAAATCATGCTAGTGAAGTGGTAGTGAAAACTGAACTAAATCATGCTAGTGAAGTGGTAGTGAAAACTGAACTAAATCACTTTAGTGAAGTGGTAATGAAAGCTGAATTAAATCACGTTAGTGAAGTGGAAGTGTGAAGTGAGCAGTCACAATAGGCATTCGGTCTCTTTATTATTAGGTATTAATTACTAAGGACTCCACTTTTCTGTCTCACGGTGCAAGTTAATTTCACGAAGACAGCAGGTATTTGCCAGATGCTAGACACACATGCTCCACAAAGTGTATTGGATTTCCGTCCCACCAGGTGTGCTGTAAAATTTCACAAGTAATTGCATCGACAGTCACGAATGTTCCACCTTGCTGTGGCGTATACAATGTCTTATCCCAGGCACAAGAAATGCTGTCACAAACTTTGGTAGCTGCTTTAAACTTACATTTAAGATATGGCCGTATTTTTTTCCCAAATCAACGTCATCATGTCATTGTAACCTTTCTTTATGTGTACCAAACGCATTTTTACGAGTATTTCCTCTACCACTGTGTAGTAGATAGAGAACTTATTGCACTCCATCTATAAATTCAACATGGAGAGTTTATTGAAAATACACGTTTTGCCATCTGCTGAATAAAATCATTCTAACATGTGTTAGAACAACATACTCAAAAACGAAAAGTCGGTTAAATACTACACTTGATAGTGATGTTCAACGTCTTCCTACGATATGACACGAACATTTTAAAAAAAAACCTTCACTTCAGTTACAGTTTATGTGGAAAAGGTTTCGAAAATTTGATTTTTTAAAAAACGGCTCTGACGATTTTTATTAAAGTACCACATGTTTAAGCCATTTTCATGAAAAATAAAATGTATACCTATCTAGAATTTTCTGGGAATAATTTCTGAAGCTCTCTTCATTCTAGATGACTTTTGTATAACTGGTAAACCATAACAGATAGATAAAAACTTACTATAAAAATAATGTAGATCTCGTTAAAACATACAGTATATGCCACATTGTTTTGGAAAGTGCACCATTTACGATATATTCCTTGTTATTTCTCTGAATTGTTCAAAACTTATACTTCTATAAAATGGGAAGTCGTTATTCATTCATGTTTTATCTCTTGGCCACACAAAGAGAAAGGAATTTCAAAGTCACCACATAGCAACCAGTTTTAAAACATATGACTAACACTTAAAGCCTACTGTATTCCCATATTTCCCTTGTACCTACAAGAAATACAACAATAAGACAATTGCTGCAAATGTTAATCTCCATTAACATTAATTAGATAGAGGAATCAATTTTTCTGAGAATATTTTGTACAAGAGTAGAGAAAGTCATGTGAGTGAAACACATCAATATTTTTTCTAAAGGGGGCCATATTGTTAGCATACCATTAGTACTGTTATACTGCCGATTGGTACAGCCGGGTCTAAAAGTTTTCCGATGGACGAGAGGGTAGAGGGGAAAGAGGCGAAAAACTTTCTTATGAATTACCTGCGCCTGGTCCGCCCGACCCAGCGATGGCTTCACCAGAGTTATTTACTTTTGTGTGTGTTCCTCTGATGTGTGTTCAGCGGGGAGCAAACGAGAAGCTAAATAATCAGTTTTATTCTATCCAAACAAAATAATCAGCACATTCTTTTTGCAAGTATTTAAACAACATTGCTTTTTTGTGGTAGCATAAACAACGCTTAAGAAATATGTTTAAACAATTCCTTAAATAAACATGTCTATTCTATTTGTTAATAATAATAATAATAATAATAATAATAATAATAATAATAATAATAATAATAATAATAATAATAATAATAATAATAATAATAATAATAATAATAATAATAATAACACATAAACTGGTTCAGGTTTAAAGGGTGATAACAAGAAAGCTGAGGGGGGAAAAGCTACGTCGTAAGCTATAGTGGTTGACGCTTCATAGTTTTGTTAAAGATGGTCTTTTGCGATTTGCAGTAGTTCTATTGTGTTACGCTAAACTTTCGTTCTCCTTTGAAGTTCTGTTTTCCGGCTATTTCCGACTCAATGTTTTAAACTTGGATGTGAAATTTCAGGTCAAATACATGATTTCATGTGCGCTGAATAAAACCAATCCTTAAATTTTACAGCGCGCATGCGTGAGTCTCCATGAATGGCATAAGAAACAAAAAACCATGGTATATTAAAATTATTTAAATGTTTTAAATATAATTTCATTATGGAGTTGGAATGATTTTCTGTTTGGACTTACAAACACATTACGCCACTCGCCCTTGTAGACGGTATGAGCTGGCAAGTCGACCTTTGAGACCACCTGGCATAACTAATAGATAAGCCATCCTGGCTTCCCCCCGCAGCAAGGAGCATGTGACTCTGAAAACAATTGAAGCCGGCTGTACACATATGCCTGTTTATCGTGAATAGTTTAAAAAGTTGGCTAAAGACCTCCAAAGGCAAAAATACTTTTACATGTTGACGAGGCATCGTCGCATACAGCAGAACTCACAAGTGAGTATATGTTTGCCCTAAAGGTCAGCACTATGAACCCTCCACCATACAGCCCTGACCTGGCACCTTGTGATTTCTTTGTCTTTCCAGAAATTAGACATAAAATGCTATAATCACTCATTATCAGATGAAGCAGTGAAACATTACTAAAACCGGATTTCCGAACTGTCTCAGGAAGATTCTTGCTCCATGTTCTGAAATCACGTGTATGTACGCCACTGTGCACGCTTTGCGTGTTTGGCACCTTCATGTTTCCTTCTTAGCCCCTCATATTATTTAGCTTGCTCTTGTAGAAAGAACTTCCACTATTTTGAAAAGCAAGGAAACCAGCGTTTCTTTTGTCTTATTACTTTCTCTACTATGTATAGTAGGTAGAGGAAGTATTGCATTCCACCCAAAAATTCGACGTCGAGATTTCACCGGAAATATGTTTTGAGGCCCCCTGAGTAAAAAAAAAAAGCATTTCTAAAAAAAAGTTCCGTTATTGTGTGTGTGTGTGTGTGTGTGTTTGTGTGTGTGTGTGTGTGTGTGTGTGTGTGTGTGTGTGTGTGTGTGTGTGTGTGTGTCTGTGAATAGCATAACTCAAAAACGAAAAGTCGGTTAAACAGCAAAGTTGTATTTAAACTTAATGTCTTTCAAGGATGCCACACGAAGATTTTGAACAAAATTGCTCCACCCTGAACTACCCTTTGCATGGAAACGCTTTCGAAAATTTTGATTTTCTCGAAAATGGCTAACAATTTTGATTAAAATGACATACGTTTAAGATATTTTTATGACAAAAGAAATGTATATTTTGAACTTTCTGAATGTAGCCTATGTAGTCCTGTTTACTCTGGATGACTTTTGCATAACTTGTAAACCATAAGAGATAGACCAAATCTTACTGTACAAAAAATGTAGATCTTGCAAAAACACACAGTTTATGTCCAAATAAAATGTTTTGTAGAAATTCCTTGTTATTTGTGTGAGTTTTGGAGAATTTATACTTTTGTCAAATGGAACATCGTTATTCATTTTTTATGTTAACCCTGCAAAGCGAACGGATTTTGGAAGTTTTAAAAGATTTCACTAACGCTCAAAGTCTATTTCATTCCCATGTTCCCCTTGTACCTAAAAGGAAATAAGCAATAAGATTATTTCTGTAAATTTTTATCTCAATTAACACGAAGAAGATATAGGAATAAGAGCGTGTGAGAATGGTTAGTACAAGAGTAGAGAAAGTCATGTAAGTGCAACACATCAGACTTGTGTTTATGGAGATCCAACATACCGTGATTGAATTTTAAATGAAATGGTTTCCAATGTGACCTCAGGATTTGAGCAGAGCTGACCTTTGACATGAAATTGTTACGGATGATGCAAGCGCTTCCAAACGAAGTGCATAGTTCAAGTACTAAAATGATATCCTTGACACGGCGGTCTTCCCTAATCACAACTCTATTTTTGCACATTTACTTTCACGATATCTTTTAATGGGAGCTGCTTCAATTGCTTCGGATCTTATTATTTCGCTAAATAGAACATTCTTATTTCTCTTGAGAACTCCAGCACTTTGCGTCTTTTTTGTTATCAAAGCAAATGCATCGGTGAATATTGGTAAATACATGTGAAGTTTCTAATTTTTTGTTTTTCCCATTGTTATTATAGCTATAACTTGCCACCCATTTTTAAATACATTAACAGTATTTAATGCACTAAATGTTTATCTAATTTATACTGTATTAGGTAAAACACCCATTTGTATTACACCCAAAAATTCAAAATCGGGATTTCACCGGTAATATATGTTTTGAGGCCCCATGAATCCAAAAAAGAGCATTTTTAGAAAGATGTTCGTATGTGTGTCTATATGTCTTAGTCTGTGAATAGCATTACTCAAAAGCGAAAAGTTGGTTAAAAACCAGTTGGTATTTAAGTGTAAGATCTTTTAAGGATAAGACACGAAGATTTTGAAGACAATTGCTGCACCATAGACTATCTTTACATGAAAAATATTTTGAAAATTGTTATTTTCTCGAAAATGGCTCTAACGATTATGATTAAAATGCCATATGTTTAAGATATTTTATGACAAATGAAATGCATATTTTGAATTTTCTGGCTATAGCTCATGTAGTCCTGTTTACTCTGGATGAGTTTTGCATAACTGGTAAACCGTAAGAGATAGACCAAATCTTACTATGCAAGAAGTGTAGATCTTACTATAGTACACAATTTATGTTCGAATATTTTTTTTTTCTTTTTTTTGTATAGTGAACCATTTCGGAGATATTCCTTGTTATTTGTGTCAGTTTTGGAAAACAAACTTTTGTCAAATGGAACATTATTATTTATTTTGTTGTGTTGTATGTTGGCCGTGCAAAGATAATGGAATTTCAAAGGTTTTAAAGATTTGACTATCGCTCAAAGCCTACTGTGTTTCCATATTCCCCTTGTACCTACAAGGAAATACGCAAAGATAATTTCTGCAGATGTTTATCTCAATTAACACGAAGAAGATATAGGAATAAGGATTTTTAAAAATGGTTAGTGAAGGAGGGGAGAAGGTCATGTGAGTGTAACACATGATATTTTTTCTCAGTTCCTTTTCCCAACAAATTCCTCTTTCCAAAATGCTCTTTTTTAGGATCAACAAACTTTAAGCAGTCAAATCATGTCAGACGATGAATAAAGTGGGCGAAATTATTTCAGGAGTCCGAAGGTCGTTTCGCGAGCAGTATTAGTGGAGGAGTTATATATGTGTCAACACCGTCTACCTCAGGGATGTCCAAAATGTTCTCTTTGGAGAACCTTACGCAGCGAGCGGTAATAACCCACTCCTCTCTTGCAGTCGGAGGGAGAGACAGTGAATATGCAGTGACGAACACAAACAGGCGATTCCATGGACGTTTCCAAGTCATGCCTTGAATTTTTTGGAAATGCCCACAGAAGACCTCTTCATTCTGGATGATTTTTGCATAAATGGTAAACAGTAAGAGACAGACAAAGGCATACTAAACAAAATTATGTATCTCTTTGAAACAGATAATTTATGTCAAATATTTCTTTGTTTCTTTTGAGTGAACCATTTCCAATATGTTCTTTATTATTTGTTTGAATTTGCCAATACTTTTTTCAGATACGAATGTGTATTCGTGTTTTAATTCCTTGGCCTTGCAAAGAGATTGAAATTTCAAAGGCATTGCATTCCAGCCAGCTCTTAAAACGTTTCACTATTGTGTGCTGATTCCCACATTTCCCTTGTGCCTACAAGAAACTTCGCGATAAGGTAATTTCTGAAAATACCTAAGTCGATTAAAATGTAGTAAATAGAGAAATAAACATTTAAAAGAATAATGTGCAATATATTTGTAAACAGAGTTCCTCCAAATGGAACTATATTGTAACATTGACGGCAGATTCCAAATTCTTGTTACTTTTTCTAACACTTTATTTTCCTCTAACTTTGACTACAAATGCACAATTTCCTTCTCGTTGCTAACACGGTTTATAGTCTTCTCTAATATTACAATTCACAATTGTTCTTCCGATAATCTATCTCAGTCTTTCAATGTCTTTCTCCAGTTTTGCTGTCTCTTTGATCTTATTACGAGCATTACGATACAATCACTCGACGGCACACACGTACTCGCTGACAGGCTGGCCGATTCACTCTCGTAACTAAAACTAACTGTGCACTACGACTTAAACAACTACTCAAACTGATGCCTACTCTATCATTCACTCAACTCTAACACTCAACTGACTTCAAAACTGGTAGAACTGTTCATTGACTGTCCTGTTTATACTGCAGCCGGCGTGACGTAACTTCCTTCGACTTCTTTCCATGTGCACGTGTACAATGATTCAGTAAAGAAGCTTCTAGACCTTGCTGGACACTACGGTGTTATCACGCTGTCACTACTATCTATTCATTCTAAGGTTGATCCGCGCGAAACTGAACCCAGGTGGCCAGTGCACAGTTATAATGTATCCTTCCGCCATTCACGGCAGAAATACTGTCACAACCATGTGGTGGGTGCATGCGATACGTAACAGAAAGGAAACAATTCCTTATTCCGTCAAATTAAAGAGTGACTAACATGTAACTAGAGACGATAAGATTGATAGTCACAACAAAATAAACGATGGGCATGTCATAATTATTATTTTTCTTTGCGAGCACAGTTTATACTGGTACTCGAAACACCGGTGAACTCAGAAGTTAATTTCGCTGCTTCTTTGACGGGAACAGTTGGATATTTCTCACACAACTTATAATACACGTTAAACACTATTGTTTTTTCACCACTAGTCAATGGTTTTCCCGCCTTATGCTTTGCATAAGTCGACGAAGACGCAAGAGCAAATTCATCGCGGCCGTCCGCCATGATTCTAAATAGAAACTGCTGGCTGTAAACAATACTCGGATATCAGGTCCTCACACGAGTTGCATGTTGGAACTTGTAGTTCTGTTTATCAGTATGCATCAGCGTTAACTAACCTCTTAGGTATTTGTGTAGAATATTACATCATTTAACGATAAATTCATTCTAAAACTCAGATTACTAGGATGGGACTACTTCCCTGCGCGCATTGCTACCGTGTTGTACCACGGTGCACTGGTCACATGGGTTTGTTTTGACGCGGACAAACCTAAGACTGAACTTAGTATAGTTACCCTGTAGCCTCCTTCCTTTATGTTTGAAGCCATTATTACGGTCATGCGCGCGCGCGCGCACACACACACACACACACACAACACACACACACACACACTCTCTCTCTCTCTCTCACACACACACACACACACACACACACACTCACACACACACAACCGCTCGCCGTATCCTAGGTCACCCGGCTTCCTCTCTTCCGTATATTGTTGAACGACCCAATGTCACAAGTCTATACCGCAATATGTTACGCGACAATCACTTGGTGTATCTTCTAAGGCTATGCACTTCACTAAACATTGATAGACTTCTTAAACGTAAGCAGTACCAAAGAAATCGCTAACAAACAGATGTTTATCACATAAGATTTGAAAGTGCTTTCGTAAATCAAACGCAGCGTACGAGTCACCAACCCGCCACTGCATCACAATGCACGGTTGGGGGTTAATTAGAGGCAAAGTCCGCGTATAGTGGATAGAGGTAAACCCACACTCCCCTCTTTCGCAAAGGTCGGAGACCATTGGTCTACCTCATTTGAAACAATATACGAATATTATGTGGTTTTCTTCGAGCCAACATTGAACGGCTTGTAGATATCATTCCGCATACAACGAAAAAAGTGATTTATGATCTACAGTTTTATATACGTTATATACATTGTCTGTTATTATTATTATTATTATTATTATTATTATTATTATTATTATTATTATTATTATTATTATTATTATTATTATTATTATTATTATTATTATTATTATTATTATTATTGTTGTTGTTGTTGTTGTTGTTGTTATTTTATTAGTATTATTTTTTTTTTTTGTTTTGTTATGATCACAGATTTAAAGCGTGCCAAACTTCTAGAAGGTTTACAATCTAAACATAAGAAACGTACCTTGACATGTAACAACTCTCTAAAATCTAAACCAACAAATCAAATAATAAAATACTTATTTCAGATGTATAAAATCACTTGATGCTGTGCCAGAGGATGAACTAATTTGTTATATTCCCATTATTGAAGAGTTAAGAATCGAGTTTACTTCATACAGGTTCCGTGATTTCAGGAATCTTGAGAATCACATTTAAATGTTTGTTAACCCTTTTCCTGTAGATTTTTATTTTTTTTTTATTTTAATATCTTCCTGTTACAGTTACAGGCTGCCAAAAAGACAAAGAATACTCATACAAAAGTGACAAAATAGGTAATAGAACATAACAAATATAAAGTACAAAAGCTAAAATTTGTAAATGACAGAAAGTATTATCTCTTAAAAACAATAAAAATTATATAAAAATAAATAAAACAGAAAAAAAAATCATGGTCCGTACAATAGCTATAGCGCCTTTGAGCGACAGTACAGCAATACTGTATACCAAATGTTTGGATAAGCCAAAGCTCTTGAGGAATTCTGCAAGTAACCTCGCAATTGTCCCTCTTGCTCCAACCATTAGTTCTGTTACACTGATGGACTCTAGGTGATACTTCGTCTTGAAATAATCAATGGTTGATTCGTAGATACGTTTTTTCTCCTGATTCACTTCGTCTGGCTGATGTTCGCCGTATTCAAATCTGATGGTTGGGTCGATGATGTGACCTTCAGGAGAACTTGGTTTGAAGGCGATTATGTCGATTCTTCTGTTGCTGCCTTCATCAGAGAGGCCGTGTACTTTTTGGAATACAGTATATCCTTTCCCTCTCAGGTTGTCTGCAATTAGAGAACGCACAGCGTGATGACGCGAGTTGCGTAGAAGTTCACCATGAGGGCAAGATCCAAGAACATGCGCAAGCGTTTCAATCGCTCAGGGGCAGCGCCGGCCGACAGAGGTTATTGTCTATGGATCTGCCAGGTACACTACGGACTGCTGTTATGTTCGCTGTCATCTTTATGGCTTCTGTCCATTCACTACAAGTGAGGTCTTTATGATTCCGAAGCCATCTGTTAGCTGGAGTATACTGTTTGTATAAAAGTATGCCCTTCCCTTTGTGTTGTTTTTAGTCCAGTTCTCATATGATCTTTCTCGTAGTTGTTGGCGTACCCACTTTTTCTGTGTCTATATTTCCATTCTTATTGATAATTTTATCTGAATTTGGAATGTTCAATGCAGCGAGACTGGATGAAATTTCTTGAGGGAGAGTCCTTGTTTTATTAAGAAAGGGAATATTTGCGTTGATTAATATTTTGCAGGTATTGATATGCTGTAAATAGATTTCCCATGCAGAACAAAATAGACCTAATCCCTTGAATTTTGTGTCTGAATAGATCATATCGTTAGGAAGATCATTAGGCATTTGCAAAATTTCCTTAAGTGCTCCTCTTACCATTATGTCTGCATCATTTACAAATTTATGGGGTATCTTGGTTGGATGTATTGTAACAAATTTACCAAATCTTTTTATTTTCTCAAGCTTCAAGTACAGCCATACTACTCGTTTCTGTCTCTTAATCTTTCCAAACTCTCACACAATACTAGTTTCTGTCTCTTCATCTTCAACAACTCAAACTGTCTCCATAGCAACCTCTTGAAAATCAAAGAGTCTTAATGACATGGAGAAGCCATGTCACACTGCTCCCTCCTCAGAGCTGGTCGTCCCGACCAGCACTATCACTGCGGCATCTCCCTTGCGCCCCGGTGGATTAACCCATCGAACCTCTTCTCCTGGTGGTCCACGAGGGCCTGGTGGTCCTGGTATACCTTGAGGTCCTGGGTTTCCATCTCTTCCAGGCATACCTTTAGTTCCAGGTTCACCATCTTTTCCCGACAATCCTGGAGGTCCAGTCATGCCTTTGTCTCCTGGAGGTCCCTGAGGTCCAAGTAACCCTTGTAGACCAATGAGACCACGGTGTCCTTTTGCACCCTTTGGACCTTCTTCTCCTCTATCACCCTTACCTCCCTCTGGCCCTGGAGGTCCTGGCTTTCCTCTAGCTCCCTGTGGCCCTTCTACACCCTGTGGTCCAGTTTCTCCTCGAAGACCCCGTTCTCCTGCTGGTCCTGGAGGTCCATTTGGACCAGGTGGCCCTGGAAGACCTGGTGCCCCTGGAGTTCCCGGAGGTCCTGAAGGTCCTACAGGTCCCTTATCTCCCGGTCTTCCTGCAATACCAGGTGTTCCTGCTTTACCTGGTGCTCCCTCTGGTCCCTGTTCTCCAATTGGTCCCGGTGGTCCTAGAGGTCCTGCAATACCTTGTGGTCCTGGAGGTCCTTCACTGCCTGGCTTCCCTGGTGGACCTGTCTCACCTTGTGCACCTCTCTGACCTCTGAGGCCAGCAGGTCCTGTTGGGCCGGGTAATCCTGGAAGTCCTCTGTCTCCTGGAGGGCCCTGTGGACCAGGTTGTCCTGGAGCTCCATGTTGTCCTTGAGAGCCTGAGTCACCCTTAGGTCCTTCAGGTCCTGGTGCACCAGCTTGTCCTGGAGGTCCTGGATTGCCCTGTTCACCTTTCATTCCTGGGAATCCACGTTCACCCTTCATTCCAGGCAAGCCTACCAGACCCTGAGGGCCAGGGAATCCTTGTAAACCTTGAGGGCCAGTAGGACCTCGCTCTCCAGGGGGCACGATCCTAGGTATCGCTGTTGGATAGTGTCCCTTGGTCCAGGTAGGACGATGTATGCCATCCTGCTTCGAAATTCTGCAACAGTACCGCCGGTCTTGACGGTCCCTCGTCCAGTTGCCCTTCTTCCTGGTGTGTGGACGGGCCATCCTGCGCACTTTGAAACGGCTCACTGGGTACCATGTCCGCCGACCTCTCTGGCGCACCTTCGCAGCCACCTTGCTTCCGATGGGTCCGGCAACAAACCCCACCACATCCGCGCGAGTCGCGTCCACCGCTGCACTCGTGTTCACTCGTGCTCGGCACGGCCTCTCCTGTATCCTGCCGTCCACGATGATGTCCACCATTCTTCCGTTCACGGCACTATGCGTCAGGTGATTGGATGGCCCCGACGGTCCCCCCATGTCACACGCCAAGTCGGTTCTCGCGTGTTGCTCGTTTGCTTGTGCGCTTCCCTGTTGATCGTCCGAAACGGGCGCAACTGTCGCCTCGGCCACTAGGTGCTCCCTCCCCGGCTCCGCGCTATTCCGTCTGCCCCTGGCATCCAGTACTTTGACGCTCTCGTCAACTCTTACTACCAGGGCGCCAAGACGTTCCCCGTCGTCCTCCACGACGTCCACGTGCTGGCAGAGGTCTTCCACCTTTTCGCCGAGTTGTTCCACGCCTTCCGTCACGCCAGCCAGTTGCCCGTCAATTTTCGCCGATAGCTCCGTCTTCATCTCTTTCAGCTCGGCAGCGAGGTTGTCGTTTCTCGTTTCCATTTTGGCAAATAATTCTTTCATCATTGCCATCATCCTGGTTTCCGAATATCCCACTTCTGACACCAAATGTAACAAATTTACCAAATCTTTTTATTTTCTCAAGCTTCAAGTACAGCCATACTACTCGTTTCTGTCTCTTAATCTTTCCAAACTCTCACACAATACTAGTTTCTGTCTCTTCATCTTCAACAACTCAAACTGTCTCCATAGCAACCTCTTGAAAATCAAAGAGTCTTAATGACATGGAGAAGCCATGTCACAGTATTGTCTGAAATGGATGTACTAAACTGGGACATATTGACATGTTAATTATTGTGAATTTTTTATCTGCCTGCAAGAGTGGAGATGAGATAAGGAGTTCCAGATTTGTTTTCAGTTTAAAGTGGGGAGAGAGTCGAAATTAATCTTGTCACTGAAATTGACACCCAGATATCGAATAAAATCGCCTTTCTGGAGATATGGAATTTCATTTTCCGGTGAAATGTGAAAATTCTCTTCTGAGAGGTTCCCTTTGATGATATTTATTCCCTTGCATTTATTTATATTGATGTTAAGACCAATTTGGTTAAATTGCTGAATCGCGTAAGATGTAAGACATAAAACAGAAGCCTTCTCTTTACCTATTAAAACTATGTCATCAGCGAAGCCCATTACCGTGAAATAACCTTGATTAGGACTCAGCTGAAATCCGTATTTTGAGGCCATACTTGGTTCACTTAGTTCATTTAAAATATGATCCATTGAAAGATTGAACAGTGTTGGAGATAATGGAGAAGCTTGTGATACTCCTCTAGTTAACGTAATGGGTTTGGTTTTACCTCTGTTTGACTGCACTTCTGTAATATTTCCTATCTGCTGGTTAATTTCAAGATCGGTGAGGTTGGAAGGGATAGGTAAAGATTTTAAAGTGTTTCTTAGATGTTCATGTCCCACATTGTCGAACGCTTTTCTCACATCCAAAAATACTATAGCCAAATCTGATCTCTTCGTTTGGGCTTCCAGAAACAGGGAATCAAGTAAGGCGGTATTTATGTGGGTGCCTGGGATGTTGGTGAAGCCCCTTTGGTTGGGATTGAAGCTTACAATTTCACGGATACGTTTGTCCAGTGCTCTCTCTCTCTCTCTCTCTCTATTAGTCTCCTTATAACAGAGCATAACGTCACTGGTCGCCAGTTTGTGATGTCTTCACTGTCTTCCCCGTTGTGAATTAGAATGGTCCTGGCATGTCTCAGCTTTGAGGGCACAAATCCTGTTTTTAGCATACGTGTAGCAATAGCTGCGATTATTTCTACTGCAATAATTACATCGTTAACAGCTCTGACAATCACGTGGTCCGGACCAGGTGAGGTATCCATTGCAATGTTATGAAGGGCTGATTGAATTTCACTACTGCTTATAGTATTAGTAGACGTAGCGTCTATTTCTGCTCTTTCGACTTCGGAAAGAAAGGAACCATACTCTGTGCGAATCATGTGGTTTGGTTTTCCATGGTTTTCAGAAAAGTGATTAAATATTTCTGATGGTGAAATTGAACATATTACGTCGTTGGGTTTTAAAACGGAACGCACGGCCTTTTTTCTTTGATTATAATAATTATATTGCATTTGCTAGTAATTATATTTTTCTTTGCGTTTCTTTCTATCTTTGTAGCCCGTTCTGGGTTTGAAGAAATTTTGTAGTTTCTTTGATTATCCAAATTATTGGATTTCCTGTGTTGATAATACTTTCGAGCTGGATGTTTTGGTCCGGGTAGTAAATCGATAGCTGTGGCCAGAAATTCAATCCACTTTCCAACATTATTATCAAATTCAGCATCTTCTAAATCCATACCAAACTTATCGCGCCACTCGGTCATTTTCTGTTTATATTCGGATGGAAGATGCACGCGTTCAGTTTTTGAGCTATTATGAGTGGAGGATTGATTCTCAGAAATTGTTTTTGATTTGTCATAAACACTGTTTGATTTATCGTGGCGAGCTATTTATATCTTACGATGTTTGTCAGGGTGAGCTTTTGAGATATGAATTTTTAATCCGCGTAGATTAGAAAAGGAACAGCCACAGTGAGGACACTTACAAGAGTTTGAGCTAAAATCTGTTTGTGCAATTGGGAGTTTAGTGTATTTGGTGATGCAGTACTATCGGCAAGCAAATTAATATTGATACTAGATTATTGTGACGACTGATGGGCTCTGGCTATGTGTATGTTGATGCCACGCTTTGTAAATTCCATATTGCATAATTTGCATGTTACTAATTCCACTAGCTTACATGAAGATGTAGATGGAGCTGTATTATTTACTAGCATTATACAAAATTGTGTTTCTCTGCTGAAATAATATGCTGACGATGGTTGCCATGTAGCATAAATACCCTAAATCAAGCCAGCGAAAAATCTATATAGAAACTCGCTTAAATCTTCTAAAATCTTACAGTGGATCTGTCCCTAATAATTCCAGCCTTAGTATGTCATCTTCTGAATATGTTACAGCATGAAAGTTGTTTAAATATAATCAGAAAGTCTTGTAAACGGAGAAAATATGTAACTTTAACAATTCATTAATCAACGGTGTCCCAAGTTCTAGATGTTCTAGATGTTTAATCTTATCATCTTTACTGGTTATTTCATTTTTAAGTTCTACACAAAATTTCCTTGGGTTACTCACTGCTCGATGTGTGTCAGCCTTTGAGTCCTTTCTTAAATTGTCGCTTGTTTCTGTAACCTGTATTAACTTATCCAGCGAACTTTCAACACAAGAGTCAGTACCATTAGCCATCTTGTGATATCCGTGATGGCAAGGTATGAAAAAATCACTAAGCACTGCTTGATCAGTTAAACCTCGTCACATAAGAGGAATGCCCCTCTTTAGTCAAAATGTTCTCTGAAATGTTCAAATTTCTTGTCATGCTAATATTTAGATACTCAAATAATAATTTAGATTCCAAATTAACTCAAAATAAATAACCTAAAATACCGAAATTTGATTTTTGGTTATATGTCTTACGTTTAAAATCAACAATTAATTCTCCCATTAGAAAAGTATGGCCCACAAAAGATTTATGAACTTTCAACTCAAATAGTAGTAGATTTTGCTCGAAGACCGGATCCGACTCACCTAGTAGCCCAATCCAGTTCAAAAATTAAATTATATGTTTACTAAGAAATAGCAAAGTGAACTCATAGATCTATAAACAGATCTATTAAGTTAAGTGCAGAGATTTAGTTGGCACAGACGTGTTCCAAGAACTGTGTAAGGTAATACTCGCATGTTGGTTTGAGAGAATGTACTCCTGTTACACTGTTACACCAATATTTTGCTCCACATATATTTTTGAACATTTTTTTTTCTAATGAATATAGAAAAATCAAAGCTGAGATCTCGTGTTTCAGAAGACCACCTCTCGGTGCAACTGCATATTGCTGTTACAGATATTACGCAAGAGTTTGAACGTCTTCTCATATGTTCGGATCGCATGATGACAAATAATATATGTAGTTCCGATTTCACATAGTAAAAATATGACCACCTCTTTCCTGTTTGAAACAAACGCGCCGATCGTTAACTGTATCAATCCGTCACTGTCAACAGTTTAAGAGGGGAAGACCACTCCTACAACCAGCAAGAATGCTACGCGGGTTGTGAGCTCAGCGGATTCGCACCTGATGCACGTGGTAGAGAAAGTGAAACAAAACAAGAAAATTGGTAACGTTTGTAAACACGCAACATATTTCATATTCTTTTAAATATGCTACAAAAATTCAAAGCAGTCGGAATAAATCACTTAAGGGGAAGAAGTTGACAAATTTTTATTTTCTCTACTAAGTACGTATAGTAAATATAGTAAGTACTTATTCCACCTAAAAATTCTATACCGAGATTTCAGAAATGCGTGTGCGTGAGTGTATGTGTGAGTGTGCGTGTGAATTGCATAATTAAAAACGTCATATTTAAGCTTTGGCGCTTTCAAAGATGTGACACGATGATTTTCAATAACATTTTCCATTTTTATTAAAATACCATACTTTGAAGATATTTTCATCACAAATGAAATGTATATCTTGAATTTTCTGGAAATGTCCTCTAAGGTACTCATGTCGGTATGGGTGGCTCAGTTGGTTAGACGCTGGTCTACTGATCCCAAGGTCGCGGGTTCAAATCCAGCCTAGACCGATGATTTTTAAGTGTACTTAAAACCGAGAGCTCCATGTCAGTAGATTTATTGGCACGTAGAAGAACTCCTGCGGAACGAAATTCCGGCACACCGGCGACGCTGATGTGATCCTGACAATTGACAGCGCCGTTAAAAAAATATTGATTAATCTGAATACCTTTTCATTCTGAATGATTTTTGCATAAGTCGTAAACTGTAGGAGTTACACAAAATCTTACTGCACGAAATATATAGATCTGGTTAAAGCATGCAATTTATATCAGATATCTGCAACAAATAACCTTTCGTGTTTCGAACACGTGTAGGTAAGTTCTTTCGATAGAACTTAGAAACATGAAACTAGAATAGTGCCGATGGAAAGAGGATCTAAAAGGTTGTGATTATAGTGTCACAGTTGGCAACAATGGCACTACTCCCACACTTTTAGCTTGATAGTGTTGGAGATTTACATCTCTTTTATGCAGTCGTACTTTAACTTATATCATTGAAGTCCCTGAGTTGCACTTTGCACATTTTTTATTTCCAGGTTAGCCAACGGCTGAAGTAAAGGGCTAAGCACGAGGCTTCTGCTATTTACATGGGTTTGCAGTATCGATGCTGGGTCTACTTCAGACATTTGCTACTTAAAATTACCGTTTGAGTTGTTTACACATAAATGTAAACAGAAATGAAAGAACAGCAACAAATGTAATGCGATATAGTGAAATGTAACATTGGAGTATGGACAACGTTACTCAGTTGTTATTTTTGCAAACACATGCGTTCTTAACTCGGGCAGTACAACTTTACGCATTGTTGAAAGTTACAAAATGGCTGGTATAATGAATAGGCGGGAGTTTTGTGTTCTCGATTACCATCTTAATTGCATATCATATCATAGCAGCCATCATATCATAGTGAAAATGGACCGCAGGCTGCCAACGGAGCTCACATGGAATATATTTAAGGTACTGAAGAAATCTTCTTGACTTTCTCTTTCCATTGGTAGGTACTAGTTTCATCTTTCTCAGTTTTGTTACACGCAAGTTATACGAGCTCGTAACCCTGTAAATATAGGTAGAAGGGAACTTATTACATTCAAATATGTGCTTCAAGCATTACAAACAAAAAGGTCTAATGGTATTTTGTTCTTTCACCAGCCGATTTCGAAAACATCATTGGTTTTTTGTTCCAAATTGGATGCGTAGTTCCACAAGAATGCACGAAGATAACAGTTTGTTACTTGTAAGATGCGTAGAGTAACTTATTTCTCACATAGTTTCGGTAGTAATTATGGGACATCACACAGGGTTTTGAAATAAACTTAAAAGACGTGAAGGAATACTCCGAGCAACTCTTTCAGACGTAAAGTAACTCGAAAACAGAATTCCACCGGTTTCTGGACGTAAACATGTTGGTCACTTGCAGGTTAGTATAATGTTTTGGGAGGTAACGATTTTGATTGGTCTACACTCGCACAGTACACACAGGACACGGCATGTTATTTGTTTACGTTCATGAGACACCACACTGCGGTGGTTGTTTATGTACCGACCTAGTGAAAGTGACACTCACACAATCTGCAGTGTCGCTAGTGTTTTCTACAAAACTAAAGTATCTCTGTAGGAAATGGTCAGAGACAAAAACGTAAGATACAAAATGTGTAACAAATAGCGAGATCTATCACTGGTTTAAATTAATGTAATTATTCCCCTTCCATCCTGTATGAATACGTTTTTCATTTTTTACTTTCTCTACTGGTAAGTAGGGGAGGTATTGTATTCCACCCAAAAATTCGATGTAGAGATTTCACCGGAAATAAATGTTTTGAGGCCCTCTGAATCCAAAAAAGCATTTTTGGAAAAAGGTCCGCGCGCGCGCGCGTGTGTGTGTGTGTGTGTGTGTCAGTCTGTGGACAGCATAACTAAAAAACGCAAAGTCGGTTAAGAACCAAAGTTGGTATTTAAGTTTAGTGTCTTTTAAGGATGCGACACGAAGATTTTGAAGAAAATAGCCCCACCCTTGACATGGAAAATTTTTCAAAAATTTTAATTTTCTTGAAAATGGCTCTAACGATTTTAATTAAAATGCCATATATTTGAGATACTTTTATGACAAATGAAATGTGTATCTTGAATTTTCTGGCTATAGCCTATGTAGTCCTGTTTAGTTTGGATGAGTTTTGAATAACCCGTAAAGCGTAAGAGATAGACAAAATGTTACTGTACAAGAAATGTAGAAGTTGCTAAAATACACAATTTATGTGCCAATACATTTTTTTGTAGAGTGAACCATTTTGGAGATATTCCTTGTTTTGGGATCTCAAAGCTTTAAAATATTTGACTATCGCTCAAAGTCTACTGTATTCCTATATTCCCCTTGCACATACAAGGAAAAAGCAATAAGATAATTTGTATAACTATTTATCTCAACTAGTAAGAAGAAGATATAGGAATAAGAGTTTGTAAGAATGGTTAGTACAAGAGTAGAGAAAGTCACGTGAGTGCAACACATCAGATTTTTTTTCTTGAACATTTCCGAGACACTTCTTGTAGTTGGTTTGAATTTTAAAATACGGAGTGTCTATAAATAATTGGTCGGTTGCATAAGGCTGTATTTTCACCAATATTTAATATAAACCTATCATATCCCGACTTGAAAGGGAGAAGTTTGAAGTTGTGTATGCACCTTAGATGATTTGATTTATTAGCTTTAAGAATTAAATGGAATTCATGGCACCGTCAACATACAAATATAAAGGATACATAACAATGTTTACAGACAACATGTGTTACAAAATATGTTTACAATATTTACACATTTCTACACTATATTTCTAATATAAGTAAATTTTATAATATTTGCAGATCCTACTTTTAATTTATGTTAATAATCTAAACTCTTCAATACTGTAAAATGCATTGTTTATTGAATATTTCTTTATAGTGCTAATGCGTATTACTCTTTGTTCTATACTTTTATGTCCTTAGGTAGTGGGTTATAAAGTTCTTTTCCTATATTTGTAGTGAGTGATTATTTAATGTTCCCCTAAGTACAGATGTGTAATAATCGCCTTTGTTTCTGGCATTATGATCATACACATGACTAATTTTGACTATTTTTACATTCTCTACTGCGTATACTAGAGGAAGTATTGTATTCCACCCAAAAATTCGATGTCGAGATTTCACCGGAAATATACGTTTTTAGGCCCCCTGGATCCAATAAAAGGCATTTTTAGAAAAAGGTCCGCGCGCGCGTGTGTGTGTCTGTCAGTCTGTGGACAGCATAAATCAAAAACGAAAAGTCGGTGAAAAACCAAAGTTGGTATTTAAGTTTAACATCATTCAAGGATACGACAAAAAGATTTTGAACAAAATTACTCCACTCTAAACTACCCTTTACATGGAAATTTTTTTCTCCAAAATGGCTCTAACAATTTTAATTAAAATGCCATATGATTAAGATATTTTATGACAAATGAAATGTATATCTTGAATTTTCTGGCTATAGCGCATTAAGACCTATTTACTGTGGATGACTTTTGCATAACTGGTAAACCGAAAGAGATAGACTGAATCTTACTGTACAAAAAATGTAGATCTCGTTAAAACACACAATTTATGCCCAAATAAAACTTTTGTAAAGTGAGCCATTTCGGAGATATTGCTTGTTATTTGTGTGAGATTTGGAGAACTTACACTTCTGTCAAATGGAACACCGTTATTCATTTTTTGTATATGTTAACCATGCAAAGAGAATGGGATCTCAAAACTTTAAAATATATGACTATCGCTCAAAGCCTACTGTATTCCCATATTCCTTTTGTACCTACAAGAAAGAAAACATGATTTCTCTAAATGTTTATTTCCGCTAACATGAAGAAGATAAAGGAATAAGAGTTTGTAAGAATGGTTAGAACAAGAGTAGAGAAAGACATGTGAGTGCAGCACATCAGATTTTTACGTATTTTAATACTAAAATTGCATGAAAGTTATGTAACACGTGTATAATCTTTTCATTGTGTCACTTTCGCTCATACACTAAACATATACCCTTGTCAGGTTGTGCACTAGAAACTATAAATAATTATTTGAATTTTACCATGTTATCTAAAACGCGTGTGTTGGGCGCGCTTTTGAAGAGGAATGAAGTGAATGAAATATATATCAGCACAGACGAGCCAGTTACACATATTCTGGGCAAAAGAAAAGGAGAAAGTAGAGTGTTGTCAATGGTGTTACTGAAATCTAATAGCCAAGAAGCATAAAAGAAGTTCTCTTTTCCCTTGTGGCATCAATATGCATTATGTATACATGAACGATTCTGTGGGAGTAGGGAGGTATACGATCCTAGCGCTGTATTTACTACTGCCACCACTACCACTAGTACAAGATTGGTCAGTTGGTGGAGGACATAGCAGTGGTAAACACGGAACGAACGCGGTTCTGTTAGTGATCACGGAAGTGTCTACCATGTCCGGCTCCTGTATCTACAGCAATGGGTACGTGTATTTCAAAATACTTACTTTTTCACTCCAAGTGCACCTTATGTTTACACAAACACCAATAGCTTCCCTTGAACGTTTATAAAACACGATGAAAAATCCGAATGTTTACCCTTTAACTTTCAACATTGATTTCCTCGTTTTCGTCCATTTAAAAGCTTATACGAGTGGTAGTTTTTAAAAGTGCATTCCAAGGCGTTGAAGATCTTAAACAGCAATTAGCACTTTCTTTGTTACAAAATGTTCCTTGCAGCAAATTTAACATGACTTTCTCTACCCTTGTACTAACCTTTCTTACAGATTCTTTCTCTTATATTTTCTTCGTGTTGAGATAAACATTTATATAAATTATCTTGTTTATTTTCTTGAAGGCACAAGGGGGATATGCGAATACAGTAGGCTTAGAGTGATAGTCAAATCTTTTAAATCTTTAAAATTCCATTCTCTTAGCACTGCTAACATAAAAAAAATTAATAACGATGTTTCATTTCCGAAAGCCTAAGTATTCCAAAAGTCAAACAAATAACAAGGAATATCTTCGAAATGGTTCACTATACAACAAACTTGTTTGGATATAAATTGTATGTTTTAGCAAGATCTACATTTTTGTATAGTAAGACTTGGTCTATCTCTTACGGTTAAGCAGTTAAGCGAAACTCATCCAAAATAACAGGACTACATGAACCATAGCCAGAAAATTCAAAATCGTTAGAGGCATTTTCGAGAAAATCAAAATATTTGAAAAATATTCCATGTAAGGGTAATTTAGGTTGGAGGAATTTTCTTCAAAATCTTTATGTCCCATCCTTTTATAGAGCCGAACAAAAAAGGACTATGTGTAACCTTAAATTCGCAATATAAAAACAACTGGAAAGTAATTGTACCTTAAGACGTACACGTAAATAACTCGTATTTTGTTACTTTGTTTAGAATCATTGGTTTTGTATACGGACAGTTTATAGTCATAAAAATATGATACACTTACTTTCCCTCCTGTATGAACTATTCTTACACTTATTTTACTACTTACTTCATCTTAATCAATGTAGGCATTTACAGACATGCTTTTATTGTATATTTCCTTGCAGGTGCAAGGAATAGGAGAATACAATGGGCTTTAAGTGATAGACAAGTGTTTAAATACCGTGAAATTGAACTGAAATCTGCAAAAGTGTTTTCTGCTGTGTTTAACATAGTTCCATTTGACGCCTCTGATTTATTAATATTTACCTCTCTGTGCGACCTTTGAAACAGTACAGTAATGCACATCCCAATTTTCAATGTCACTTTTCCCCAAATATTTTCTTAGTATTCACATGTTAAAATGTTAGACCGATTAACTTGTCATCAGGGCAAATATAAACCTTAATGCACTTTTTCTTAGTTCGACATGTTTATAATTGCAGTTTTGAAATACAGCTATGCAATTAAAATCTCTTTTGGAAAAAAATATAAAAATTATATCTCGACCACCAATTAATATTTTGTGCAACTGCTTCCTATAGTTGTCAATGGACGTAGATTAGTTATAAAAGTTTTAATTTAATGCTTCGATCTGGTTTTCAGATGAGATAACAAGACACGCACGGTTATTGTCCCTTAAGGGCTTAAGACACTCACACGGCCATTTGTACTTTCTTACTTACAGTAAGTAGAGAAAGAATTGTATTCCAACTAAAAATTCGATGTCGATATTTCACCGGAAATATGTGTTTGAGGCCCACCGAATCCACAAAATAGCATTTAAAAAAAAGTGTGTGTGTGTGTGTGTGTGTGTGTGTGTGTGTGTGTGTGTGTGTGTGTGTGTGTGTGTCTGTCTGTCTGTCTCTCTGTCTGTCTGTCTGTCTGTCTGTCAGTCAGTCTATGGACAGCATAACTCAAAATAGAAAAGTCGGTTATAAACCAAAGTTGGTATTTAAGGTTAATGTCGGATGCGACACGAAGACTTTGAAGAAAATTCCTCACTCTAAACTACCCTTTACCTGGAAAATTTTTCACAAATTTTGATTTTCTTGCAAATGGCCCTATCAATTTTGATTGAATTTATATATATATATATATATATATATATATATATATATATATAAAATATTTTTATAACAAAAACTATACCCTTAATTTGCTGGCTATAGCCCATGAAGTCCAATTTGCTCTGGATGACATTTGTATAACTGGTAAACCGTAGGAGACAGACCAAATTTTACCATACAAAAAATGTAGATCTTGCTAAAACACACAATTTATGTCGAAATATATATTTTTTAGAATGAGCCATTTCTGAGATATTCCTTGTTATTTGTGTAAGTTTTGGAGAACCCATACTTCTGTTAAATGGAACACTGTTATTAATTTTTTATATGTTAACCTTGCAAAGAGAACAGAATTTGAAAGCTTTAAAAGATTTGACTATCACTCAAAGCCTAGTGTATTCCCATATTCCCCTTGTACCTATAAGGAAATAAGCAATAAGATAATTTCTGCAAATGCTTATCTTATCTGGACTAAGACGAAGAAGATATAGGAATAAGAGTTTGTGAGAATGATTAGTACAAAAGTAGAGAAAGTCATGTGAGTGCAACACATCAGATATCTTTTTTTTTTGCCCACGAAGATACATCTTGAATTTTCTGTTACTTAAATAAAGATATTAATTTATTCTTATTATTGTTATTGTTGTTACTGCTATTTTATTATTATTATTATTATTATTATTATTATTATTATTATTATTATTATTATTATTATTATTATTATTATTATTATTATTATTATTATTATTATTATTATTATTATTATTATTATTATTGTTATTACTATTGTCAATGTCAATGTCATTGTCAATGCCATTGTCATTGTCATTGTCATTGTCATTGTCATTGTCATTGTCATTGTCATTGTCACTGTCACTGCCACTGCCACTGCCACTGGCACTGGCACTATCATTGTCATTGTCATTGTCATTGTCATTATCATTATTATTATTATTATTATTATTATTATTATTATTATTATTATTATTATTATTATTATTATTATTATTATTATTATTATTATTATTATTTTAAAACGGACTAAAAAGAATGAAATAATTTATTTTAACCCTATACATATTTATAACCCTATACAAATTGTCATGAAAATAGGGGATTGAATTTTTAATAGATATAAAAGTACTTGGGCGTCTGACCCTAAGCGCTGGCTTGTAAGTCCTAGGGGTTGTAAGCCCTACATAAGGAGAGGGTAATTAGTTAAAGAAGAAATAAGAAAAAAATAGATAATAGATAATAGTACGCAGTGCACGGAGTATGTATCGAGAAAACTCGCACAAATGTTCATACCATTTGCAATAATATTATTGGTGATTTTGGTGAAGTATTCTTGATAAATTGTATTATAATTGCAGTAAATTGTAGGTGTATTACAGCAGAGAAAATGGCGTGTGGTTATTAGTACCCGCTTAAACCCAATTCCTCGTGATCCTTGGGGTTTAGCTAACGCACGCCTCTGATGGGAAAATGTCTGTGGGTGTACTGCCCTTTGGAGCGGCAATACCACACGGCAACTCACGATATTCTCATAAATACATATGTAGGTCTACTATCTGTACTAAATATATAAGAGGCCGGTCTGTCCACCAGCTCCACCAACTCTAGGTAGACAGTGATATCTGAAGCTGAACTTATGCCTCTGGTTCACGTAATGTAAGTGCAGGAGGGACATGAACCGGCTTCAGATATCTCTGTGTATCTAGAATTATTTACTGATGTGCTCACTCGCTGCACTCCTGCCAGGGACCATGAGCTGCTGGACAGAGTGTAAGTCTTGATATGTTAAAAGTCTAGCCGTAATCTTTCTCAGATAACGCTGGAGTTGTTGGTTTCAATACATTTCTAAAGGCAGACCTCCCCTGCCTCAACAATCAACAAAACATGTTAATTCAACGTTGAGGTCAGTTATCGGCGGTTAAGGAATATTCCCATTTCTGTAACATGATGATACAACCGTTGAACTCAGGGTGTTGTTGGTTAACGGATGCCTCCACTTATGTAACATGATGATTCAACCGTTGAACTCAGGCTGTTGTTGGTTAACGGATGTCTCCACTTATGTAACATGTTGATACAACCGTTGAACTCAGGGTGTTGGTGATTAACGGATGTCTCCACTTATGTAACATGATGATACAACCGTTGAACTCAGGGTGTTGGTGAATAACGGATGTCTCCACTTGTGTAACATGCTGATTCAACCGTTGAACTCAGGGTGTTGGTGGTTAACGGATGTCTCCACTTGTGTAACATGTTGATACAACCGTTGAACTCAGGGTGTTGGTGGTTAACGGATGTCTCCACTTATGTAACATGTTGATACAACCGTTGAACTCAGGGTGTTGGTGGTTAACGGATGTCTCCACTTATGTAACATGTTGATACAACCGTTGAACTCAGGGTGTTGGTGAATAACGGATGTCTCCACTTGTGTAACATGCTGATTCAACCGTTGAACTCAGGGTGTTGGTGGTTAACGGATGTCTCCACTTGTGCAACATGCTGATACAACCGTTGAACTCAGGGTGTTGTTGGTTAACGGATGTCTCCACTTATGTAACATGATGATTCAACCGTTGAACTCAGGGTGTTGGTGAATAACGGATGTCTCCACTTGTGTAACATGCTGATACAACCGTTGAACTCAGGGTGTTGGTGGTTAACGGATGTCTCCACTTATGTAATATGATGATTCAACCGTTGAACTCAGGGTGTTGGTGAATAACGGATGTCTCCACTTGTGTAACATGCTGATACAACCGTTGAACTCAGGGTGTTGGTGGTTAACGGATGTCTCCACTTATGTAACATGATGATTCAACCGTTGAACTCAGGGTGTTGGTGAATAACGGATGTCTCCACTTGTGTAACATGCTGATACAACCGTTGAACTCAGGGTGTTGTTGGTTAACGGATGTCTCCACTTATGTAACATGATGATTCAACCGTTGAACTCAGGGTGTTGGTGGTTAACGGATGTCTCCACTTGTGTAACATGCTGATACAACCGTTGAACTCAGGGTGTTGGTGGTTAACGGATGTCTCCACTTATGTAACATGATGATTCAACCGTTGAACTCAGGGTGTTGGTGGTTAACGGATGTCTCCACTTATGTAACATGTTGATACAACCGTTGAACTCAGGGTGTTGGTGGTTAACGGATGTCTCCACTTATGTAACATGTTGATACAACAGTTGAACTCAGGGTGTTGGTGAATAACGGATGTCTCCACTTGTGTAACATGATGATTCAACCGTTGAACTCAGGGTGTTGGTGGTTAACGGATGTCTCCACTTGTGTAACATGTTGATACAACGGTTGAACTCAGGGTGTTGGTGAATAACGGATGTCTCCACTTATGTAACATGATGATTCAACCGTTGAACTCAGGGTGTTGGTGGTTAACGGATGTCTCCACTTATGTAACATGTTGATACAACCGTTGAACTCAGGGTGTTGGTAGTTAACGGATGTCTCCACTTATGTAACATGTTGATACAACCGTTGAACTCAGGGTGTTGGTAGTTAACGGATGTCTCCACTTATGTAACATGTTGATACAACCGTTGAACTCAGGGTGTTGGTAGTTAACGGATGTCTCCACTTATGTAACATGTTGATACAACCGTTGAACTCAGGGTGTTGGTAGTTAACGGATGTCTCCACTTATGTAACATGTTGATACAACCGTTGAACTCAGGGTGTTGGTAGTTAACGGATGTCTCCACTTATGTAACATGATGATACAACCGTTGAACTCAGGGTGTTGGTGGTTAACGGATGTCTCCACTTGTGTAACATGATTCAACCGTTGAACTCTGGATGTTGGTAGTTAACGGATGTCTCCACTTATGTAACATGTTGATACAACCGTTGAACTCAGGGTGTTGGTAGTTAACGGATGTCTCCACTTATGTAACATGTTGATACAACCGTTGAACTCAGGGTGTTGGTAGTTAACGGATGTCTCCACTTATGTAACATGTTGATACAACCGTTGAACTCAGGGTGTTGGTGGTTAACGGATGTCTCCACTTATGTAACATGTTGATACAACCGTTGAACTCAGGGTGTTGTTGGTTAACGGATGTCTCCACTTATGTAACATGTTGATACAACCGTTGAACTCAGGGTGTTGGTGGTTAACGGATGTCTCCACTTATGTAACATGTTGATACAACCGTTGAACTCAGGGTGTTGGTGGTTAACGGATGTCTCCACTTATGTAACATGTTGATACAACCGTTGAACTCAGGGTGTTGGTAGTTAACGGATGTCTCCACTTATGTAACATGTTGATACAACCGTTGAACTCAGGGTGTTGTTGGTTAACGGATGTCTCCACTTATGTAACATGTTGATACAACCGTTGAACTCAGGGTGTTGGTGGTTAACGGATGTCTCCACTTATGTAACATGTTGATACAACCGTTGAACTCTGGGTGTTGGTGGTTAACGGATGTCTCCACTTATGTAACATGTTGATACAACCGTTGAACTCAGGGTGTTGGTAGTTAACGGATGTCTCCACTTATGTAACATGGTGATTCAACCGTTGAACTCAGGGTGTTGGTAGTTAACGGATGTCTCCACTTATGTAACATGATGATACAACCGTTGAACTCAGGGTGTTGGTGGTTAACGGATGTCTCCACTTGTGTAACATGCTGATTCAACCGTTGAACTCAGGGTGTTGGTGGTTAACGGATGTCTCCACTTGTGTAACATGTTGATTCAACCGTTGAACTCAGGGTGTTGGTGGTCAACGGATGTCTCCACTTGTGTAACATGTTGATACAACCGTTGAACTCAGGGTGTTGGTAGTTAACGGATGTCTCCACTTATGTAACATGTTGATACAACCGTTGAACTCAGGGTGTTGGTGGTTAACGGATGTCTCCACTTATGTAACATGTTGATACAACCGTTGAACTCAGGGTGTTGGTGGTTAACGGATGTCTCCACTTATGTAACATGTTGATACAACCGTTGAACTCAGGGTGTTGTTGGTTAACGGATGTCTCCACTTATGTAACATGTTGATACAACCGTTGAACTCAGGGTGTTGGTGGTTAACGGATGTCTCCACTTATGTAACATGTTGATACAACCGTTGAACTCAGGGTGTTGGTAGTTAACGGATGTCTCCACTTATGTAACATGTTGATACAACCGTTGAACTCTGGGTGTTGGTAGTTAACGGATGTCTCCACTTATGTAACATGATGATACAACCGTTGAACTCAGGGTGTTGGTGGTTAACGGATGTCTCCACTTATGTAACATGTTGATACAACCGTTGAACTCAGGGTGTTGGTGGTTAACGGATGTCTCCACTTGTGTAACATGCTGATTCAACCGTTGAACTCAGGGTGTTGGTGGTTAACGGATGTCTCCACTTGTGTAACATGTTGATTCAACCGTTGAACTCAGGGTGTTGGTGGTTAACGGATGTCTCCACTTGTGTAACATGTTGATACAACCGTTGAACTCAGGGTGTTGGTAGTTAACGGATGTCTCCACTTATGTAACATGATGATACAACCGTTGAACTCAGGGTGTTGGTGGTTAACGGATGTCTCCACTTGTGTAACATGATGATACAACCGTTGAACTCAGGGTGTTGGTAGTTAACGGATGTCTCCACTTATGTAACATGATGATACAACCGTTGAACTCAGGGTGTTGGTGGTTAACGGATGTCTCCACTTGTGTAACATGATGATACAACCGTTGAACTCAGGGTGTTGGTAGTTAACGGATGTCTCCACTTATGTAACATGATGATACAACCGTTGAACTCAGGGTGTTGGTAGTTAACGGATGTCTCCACTTATGTAACATGATGATACAACCGTTGAACTCAGGGTGTTGGTGGTTAACGGATGTCTCCACTTGTGTAACATGCTGATTCAACCGTTGAACTCAGGGTGTTGGTGGTTAACGGATGTCTCCACTTGTGTAACATGTTGATTCAACCGTTGAACTCAGGGTGTTGGTGGTTAACGGATGTCTCCACTTGTGTAACATGCTGATTCAACCGTTGTACTCAGGGTGTCGGTAGTTAACGGATGTCTCCACTTGTGTAACATGTTGATTCAACCGTTGTACTCAGGGTGTTGGTGGTTAACGGATGTCTCCACTTATGTAACATGGTGATTCAACCGTTGAACTCAGGGTGTTGGTGGTTAACGGATGTCTCCACTTATGTAACATGTTGATACAACCGTTGAACTCAGGGTGTTGGTGGTTAACGGATGTCTCCACTTATGTAACATGTTGATTCAACCGTTGAACTCAGGGTGTTGGTGGTTAACGGATGTCTCCACTTATGTAACATGTTGATACAACCGTTGAACTCAGGGTGTTGGTGGTTAACGGATGTCTCCACTTGTGTAACATGTTGATACAACCGTTGAACTCAGGGTGTTGGTGGTTAACGGATGTCTCCACTTATGTAACATGTTGATACAACCGTTGAACTCAGGGTGTTGGTGGTTAACGGATGTCTCCACTTGTGTAACATGTTGATACAACCGTTGAACTCTGGGTGTTGGTGGTTAACGGATGTCTCCACTTATGTAACATGTTGATACAACCGTTGAACTCAGGGTGTTGGTGGTTAACGGATGTCTCCACTTGTGTAACATGTTGATTCAAAACTGTTTTCCACGGTAGTAGAAATCATGTTAAGTGTGATATGTGTTCGGCTGACTTCGTACAAAGACGATTAACTTCGGTCAGACCACCGGCCCATGCATTTATTCATGTTTTCTAGCAACAAAAATGGAGAGGACGAATGAAAACACTATTCGGTTAATCAATTTGATATATCCCAGAACAGATACTGTACAAACAGCTTTTTATATTTGTTGTTTTGAACCTTTCACAGATACATTAGGTTTGGGCAGTGGCAAGGAAACGTAAGGTTAAGCCTAAACTTAAATCAACTGCCCTGAAATTTGCCTATTCTCAACTTTCAACAGAGGCAACATACTATTTCTATTTATGTTGTTTCTATTGCTTGGAAAAAGGTGAACCTATTACTTTTTTCTTTTGCAGTAGCTTCTCTCATCAAACACACATTGTGACCACAGAGACTAGATTTTCATAATCGGAATCCGTGTGACTATTTATGTTAACAAAGGAACTGTGTTTTTTACTCTTTGGCTCATTTATGCAGTGGAGAGGCAATGTTAATGGGAGTTCCAACTACACATATAACTGATCTCGCATGGTATGTTTTGAACTTGTTTATTTGATGTTGAATGTTGTGTGTTGATTGTTGAAACAGTGGAGACTGTTAACGGCGTCCTTCTCCTGAGAGAAACAGTGCACAAGACCCGCAGCTACGCCCCGCGGGACTGTTTCACCCTTCTTCTTATAATACATCCCTCGCTTTACGCTAAATCAGTTTTTGGCGGTGTTAGTTATATTAATTGCAAAATGCATAAACAGCTGAACGGTGGCTCTGTAGGAAAACTCGGAAATAATCTTGGGATGTTAATATAATAATTTATCTGCAGAAATAACGTGTTTCAAGTATCTGTTCAACATATTTTGCATGTTTCGATGGTTCTGAATATGTGGGGGAAGGAATGATTCACCAAGAAGATTTTGCCTAGTTGGTTGTTTTTATTCTTTAAACGGTTTCCCACGACAATACGAGGGCGATGCTGAAAATGTTTAGAATGCCATGTTTCGAAAAACAAATGAAATTTAACTACATTTTACAGCTGTTTTCTAACATTTCATGAGTTGATTGCCCTATAACAGCGATGTCAACCCAAGCGCAATTTCGTGGCCTTGAAGTGTTCCGAGAAAGACTGTGGTATACACACAAGTAGTGGTGGAGGTAAGAAAAACATAGCAAAACATAAGTGTACAAAGTTTAAAGGAAAAATGAACTCAACTCTTTATTATTGTTTCTTTAGATTTGATTTAAAAGTGTTTATTTACATAGATTGTGTTCGTAAGATTTTAATATGATTATAATAATAACGTAAGGATCCAAAAACAAACTAAATTGCAAGAGCAAAACATTAAAACCACAAAAGAAAATAAAAAATAGCTCCACATTATAACCTCTACTATACTGCTCGCAAAAGTTAAAGGCATGTGAACGCTGGCCAATGCTCAAGCCGAGCGCTGTTGCCAAGCGTAGTGCGTGTACCGGCAGAGGGTCTGCACATGAGGTTGTGTGAGATGCATGCACCACATTCGGCAGCGCTGGTAGGAGAGGCAAGCGTAGGATTCGCTGGAGTCCGAGGTAACTCCCGCCTCCATATGCATTTAAGTTTTGCGAAAATTATAATAACATTTTGAACTTCAAAATCTAAAACAATGGCGATGTGTGGAAAATATATACAACGTGTGAAAATCAAGATTGATGGACAAATTATATAACAATTCTCACACCTAGGAAGTGTATTTGCAAATCACCAGAGTGATACACAAAATTACATAATAAATTGAACGGGGTAGTAAGGAGACATTTTGACGAACAGATGACAACCGATACAAAAGTAAGACTACATAATATCACATCAAAAGCTTCTCTAAGACACAGAAGTGGTTTAAATAACAGAAATGCACGTAAACTTGAAGTAGCCCAAATGCGTTTCTTACGATCAGTGTTAGGAGTTACTAGATTGGACCACCAAAGAAATACGGGCATCAGAGAAAACATTGAGTACCAAGTTTCACTGAGGAGATGGAAAAATACCAACGAGAATGGAAACATCATTGATAAGAATGGAAACAAGTATACTCCCAAAATTGGCATTGCAGTACGCTCCAACTGGTCACAGGGACCAAGGAAAAACAAAATAGTGGTGGAAAGACCAAGACCATCTTCGCTAGGTTTATCGTTACAGGCCACTTGTTCATAATAATGATGAAAACAAGGAATATGAGTTAGCATTTGTTTTTTAGTCATATCAAGTGTTTACCTTGCAGCAGTCTTCAGATGCAATACGTATAATTATTTTCATATTGCTGCCAAGATTTTGCTGGCAGCAAATCTGATACAATGCTTCTGGCTCGGATTGAAGTTTTCCCATATTTTCAGTGACAAGCATGTTTGCAAACGAATCTTGGTTGTTTCTAAGATTCGGTACCAACATAGACAATATTCGTAGTATCACTCCACGCTTGACATTCCATGAATGCGTGGTGGACCTTCCTCTTTCCTCAACAGTTGTTTATTATCGGAATCCTAAGAAATTGCATCGTTAGCAATCCTATTTATTGCTCTATGTCACTGCACGAGCACTGAGTATTAAAGAAATATATACCCCCATAAGTGTCAAATTAAACATGGTAATTGAATGGTAGAAGAAATGATATGGAATACTTTTATTAGCAAAAACTTCAATGTTAATAGGGGTCGTCGAGTAATACAGCGACATGCAGCCCAGAATTAAACCTGGTATCACTTAAGTCATCATCCAGGTTTATAACCAGCCTGTCTACAACTTGTGTGCATCACACCAGTTTATTCACGTGCTAATTTAACGACGTGCTTAGCAACGAGCACACATCATAACACTCAAATAAAAAGTTGAATATATTGAAGCCAATAGTTGTTCCACCACGTTTAAGGGATTTCTGATCCGACCTGATGTGCGCTTAGACATGATCGCAAATAAACAATACTGCATTAGTACGACCGTTGCTTTCCTCCAATAAACAAAATGGGAATACCAATTATTGCAGGGCTATCATATTAAATATATATATATATATATATTTATTTATTTATTTAAGTTATAAAATGCTGTCATTATACACCATCTTTATTATTTAAAGTACAAAATGGACTATAATGCATTCTCGCGTTGGCATAGAAGAGCTATGCAACGCTTAACGTGGTGTGACGGGAAGGTCCAGAACTATAGAATAACTCGGAGAGCATACTCTTAGCAAAATAGAAGCATTCGTTAAGTTTTGTGATTGCACGACTTGTCATATTATCAAGCAGTATCGTTAATTTGAGTTTTGTTAGTAAAATGGAATAGTCATGAATAAGTTTTAAGAAGGATTTAGTTTGTGTTCAAACAGTAAAAGTAAATTGTGTTTGTGTTATTTGAGGCCAGTTTTGACGGATGTAAGTGAAGTAAATAAAGAAAAAGTGAATAAGGCTACGAATTGTGTGTTATTTTGTTACAGTAACAAACTCGAAGTATCCAAAATAATTGGGACTGCACCCGATCCGGATAGGTGAATAAATCGTGATAAAGTGCCACTTTTTAAAAACACATTAGTGCGTACTCTACTATTCATTTGATGAGTGTAAGGTGTCATTCGATATTAAAACCATAAGAAACGTGCAGCACTTCACAGCTATGTACTATGATAACTGTTGAACAATACTGTATAGCAGACATGGGGAAGAGGGGTGACAGGGATGCAATTGATTATTTGCCATCTCCACCTACTGACAACATTTGAAGGACTGACCGGTTCTCCGCAGTTGACAGACAACAGCGGGAGGTGTGGTCTGGTGTTTAACCGTTGTGAGGCAGTGGAAGGGGTTAAAACTACGATGTAAAGGAACTGATTGAGTAAGTTCCTCCTATCTATGTTATATAGGGTTTTTACTTTCTCTACTACGCATAGTAAGTAGGGGAAGTATTGTATTCGACCCAAAAATTCGTTGTCGAGATTTCACAGAAATATATGTTTTGTGACCCACTAAATCCTCCAAAAAAGCATTTTAGAAAAAGGTGTCTCTCTCTCTCTCTCTCTCTCTCTCTCTGTGTGTGTGTGTGTGTGTGTGTGTGTGTGTGTGTGTGTGTGTGTGTGTGTGTGTGTGTGTGTGTGTGTGTGAACAGCATAACTAAACAACGGAAAGTCGGTTAAAACCTAAAGTTCGCATTTAACTTTAATATCTTTCAAGGATGCGCCACGAAGATTTTGAAGAAAATTCCTCCACCCTAAAGTACCCCTTATATGGAACAGTTTTGGAAAATATTGCTTTTCTCATAAATGGCTCTTACGATTACAATTTAAAATGCCATATACTTAAGATATTTTTATAGCAACTGAAATGTATATTTTCAAGTCCTGCGAGTCCTGTTTGCTCTTGATGACTTTTGTATAACTGGTAAACCGTAAGAGATAGACAAAATATTATAGAAACTATACAGATCTCATTAAAACATACAATTTATGCCCATTTTGTATGGAGTTAACCATTTCGGAGACATTCCTTATTTGTGTGAGTTTTGCAATACGTAAAATTTTCTCAAATGGAAGGTGGTTATTCATATGTATATCTCTTGGTCTGCAAAGCTTTAAAACATTTGACTGTCACTTAAAGCCTAGTGTATTCCCGTTGTATCTACAGGAAAATTAATAACAAGGTAATTTCTACAAATGTTTACCTCTAGTAACATGAAGTAGATAGAGGAATTAGTGTTTCTAAGAATAGTTTGTACAAGAGTGAGTAGAGAAACTCATGCGTGTGCAATACATCAGTGTTTTTATTAGTTTAATTGTATATTATTAGTTATTATTTGGCAGCTGACCGAATGGTTCCGGATATTGTTAAAACCGTTAACATGAATAGATAGAAGCACGAACATTTGTAAGAAGGGTTTGTACAGGAGTATAGAAAGCCGTGTGAATGGAAAACATGAGGTTTTTCAGTAGACAGTTAAGAGTGAGAGTTCAGTGAACAATGTCGAGTGCAATTCAGTAGTAATGTAATTCGGTGGATTAATTGTGTTTTGTCCTAAGTACGTGCAACTACGTCTCAAGTATAACGCTATTACCTCAGTGATAAATAAAGTGGGTTAGCTGCAACAGACGTAACAGTATTGGATCATTGTAGACAGTACTTATGCAGAGTTACCAACGCGTTCCTCCGCACTCTATCGGTACCTACCGCTTAAGATAACGTTGGTATCCTGTTCATTTACATTACCTTTCAGGAATTACAAATGTGAATCTATCGGATTTTATATTTCGCGTAACATTATACCATACACTTGCGGTAGCCAGTGTTGCCATCGTAATTCCCGTCTCTAGGGGAATCTTGTTTACATGAGAGCTGCGGAGCGACTTCTCCATAACTATTTTGGACTAGAGAGGTAAGCATTAGCCAGGTTTGGCGAGTTTTACTCTCCAAATTGGGCCACCTGGCGCTACATAGTTCATGGGCCTACCATACTACAGGGAAAAGGGATAAAGTGAAGGAACCAAATCAGACTATAGATCAGATATTCACACAGAAGACCCTAATACAAGGGGCACTAGGTATGTATTGAGATACGGGAAATTGGCCACCCCTTGTTACTTTTTCTATATAGTTGACTCATTATCAGTACAATGGTAACAGACTATTGTTACATCATTCATTTTTGCTCAGTTTATGTCTGAAGTGGAAAAGTGTGGACGTTTTCTCAAGTTTAATGGAGATTCAGAGAGAGCATTTTCGTGCAATGATTTTGTACGGCTTGAAATGTGGCTTAAATGAAATGCAGTCACTTAGAGTTTAATTCTCGTCAGGTGCCACGTTCCATTTGTTTGTAGAATGTAAGAGGGACGGCGATCTCTTAGAGATGAGGGGAACAGTAGCAGACCAGCAACAGTAACATCGCCGCTGAGGAAACAATGATTAAGGAAGCTCCAAGAATAGCCTACAAGGATATTGAGCTGGCATTAGAGATTAGGTTTCAACCATGCTTCGTGAACACCTTCGTGTAAGGGACATCATAACAATGCATCAGCTCACACCCACACAATGGAGTTTCTGTAATAAACTGAGACAAAGCTATTGACTCATCCACCCTATAGTCCCAATTTGATACCATATGACGTGATTTCTTCCTGTTCCCTATGGTGAAGAACCGACTTCAAGGTAACCGATTCTCTAGCCCTGAAGAAGCAGTTTCTGCATACGAAGAATTATTTGCAGTGCCAGAATCTGAGTGGAGTCGATGCTTCCAGAAGTGGCTCTGGAGGTGGGAACGCTGCATACAGTATCAAGAAGAATACTTTGAGAAACTGGGATAAACAGAACGTTTCTGTAAACTATTGGTGTTTTGCTGTCTCAATATGTATCTAGTGAGCCTCGTGGTTCCAGGCTCTGCTGGAGCTGTCCAGATTGTATAACTAACAATCCATCGACCAAGCAGCCCTATATTGTCCACGAGGAGTACTCTTTCCTTTGAGCAAACATCCACGAAGCGAAACGAAACCTGAAACACACCTCAGAGATGAAGGGGAAATGACCAAAAGGAAAACGTGGTAGATGACAAACCACTCTAGCATTCGCCTACCGATCAGGAATAATCCAAGGTCTGAAGGTCAGACGACCAGAACCATACCTGGAACACTTCCGAGTGTGATAATGTAAATGTAAAAACGAAAAAACATAAAGTAAGGAGATCGATTGCGTGCAAAATCAATTAATGCAAAACAAATGCAGCAAAATATTTTCTGACGAAACAATGACTAGGTTCTTTCATAGTTCCTTTGGTTACGTAAGTGCATGTTTCCCAACGTTTGTATAATTCTCCGAGGAGTGATGTAAAGCAGAAACAAAACAACTGATAGAAAACAAGAACTTCCAAGGCAAGGTTATGTTATGGTTCACCAAGGAGCATGATGAAAAACATCAGTTGAGAGATATGCTGCTGTATTACAAATGGCTTCTTCCAGGAATTGTTGACACACCCCTCAGCCTGTTTTGGGAGGACTACAGAGCTTGCTGATTGTTTTTACTTTATCTTCTACATGTGTACCCTGGGTTCCGTCCCTACTACCTCACACGGCATTTTACCAACCTTCTCAGTACATAGCAGTGTGTGTATCTTAGGCACACTAGGATTAAACTTTTAGGAGAAAATGTCATCTGTCTTTTTAGTTACATTATACATGTATAAATATTCTGTAGACACTTCTGAAACATTTTGGACAAAAATTTTTCCCGAATACCTTAACTTATTTTCAGGCTACTTAAGTATCAGAAAATGCCACTAATACACTTCTCTGAAAAATTTAAACACAACTTTTTTTCATAATTAAAAGTATTTAATTCTACTATCTGAGAAACTGAGCAAGAACATTGAGCTTTTGCACAGTAATTTCTTTACGTATTAACATCAAGTGTGCCAATTTCAAGTAAACATGTAAAATTAACGTTAGACAATCCAGTCCCAGTGACCTTAACTGCTGACCCAATAAATACGTGCAAATACTGGAGAGGTACAGCTAGCTTCAAATGTTTTGGAGTCGCACGATTCTAGCCGCGGGGGAAGCTTACCTATTAGATATGCCAGGTGGTCTCAAAGGTCGACTTGCCAGCTCATACTGTCTACAAGGGTGAGTGGCGTAATGTATTTGTAAGTCCAAAGACAATATCATTCCAACATTTCTCTTACACGTGGTCGTAAGAAAGTAATCTCGGTGTGAAGAAAACAACAGTAAAGTTATAAATCCGGAACGAACTCGCAGCGAGGATGGAAACCAAACATTCGGCAATAAAAGAGTCACATTACTGTACAATGAAATTAAATTTAAAATGCTTAAATAACTTTAATATATACGTTTTGTATTTCAGCTATTCATGGAGACACACGCATCTGCGCTGTAAAATTTGTAAGTTGGCTTTATTCAGCGAATATGAAATCATGTATTTGACCTGAAATTTCACATCGAAGTTTAAAACATTGAATGCCTGTTTGTCGGAAATAGTAGGAAAACAGAACTTCAAAGGAAAATGAAAGTTTAGCGTAAAACAAGTAATAGAATTACTGCAAATCGCAAAAGAGCATGTTTGAAAAAACTATCAACCTCTGTAGGTTATGAGGTAGTTTCTCCCCATCAGCTTTCTTGTCTATCACCCTTTAAACCTGAACTGATTTATCTATTATTACTACTACTACTACTACTACTACTACTACTACTACTACTACTACTACTACTACTACTACTACTACTACTACTACTACTACTACTACTACTACTATTATTATTATTATTATTATTATTATTATTATTATTATTATTATTATTATTATTATTATTATTATTATTATTATTATTATTATTATTATTATTATTATTATTATTATTATTATTATTATTATTATTATTATTATTATTATTATTATTATTATTATTATTATTATTATTAACGATTATCATACATATTATCTTTGTTTAAGGAATTGTATGAACACATTTCTTAAACGCCGTTAAAAGCAATGTTACTTATTTAAATACGCGTAAAGAAGAATGTGCAGGTTTTTTGTTTGGATAGAATAAAATTGATTATTTAGCTTCTTGTTGGCTTCCCGCTGACCACACGTCAGAGGAACACACACTAAAATAAACAACTCTGGTGAACCCATCGCTGGGGTGGGCGGTCAGGTAAGTCATAAGAAAGTTTTTCGTCTCTTTTTCCTACACCCTCTCGTCCATTGGACAATATTTGGAGCCGGCTGTACATCGACGAAGAATTGTGGGTAAGTGGGAAGTCAATTTGCTATTTGAAGACATTGCTCGAAGTTACATATTCATGTGTGAATATTCCAGAACTGTGTACATACATAAAACAGGATGCCACTGCATGCACGAAAATGTAAACCGATACACATCTCCACTTATGAAGGCCAGTAGAATGCCTCCCAAAGCCTCGGGTGCTGTATTAATGGAAGTGAGTGTGCATAGGGTCCCCTGAATTAAAAATCTGATGTGTTGCACTCACATGATTTTTCCACTCTTGTACTAACCATTCTTACAAACTCTTATTCCTCTATCTTCTACGGTTAGTTGAGATAAACATTTACAGAAATTTGTTATTGTTTATTTCCTTGTAGGTGGAAGGGGAATGTGGGAATATTAGAACAGGGTAGGCTTTGAGCGATTGTCAAATCTTTTAAAGCTTTGAGATCACGTTCTCTTTGCGCGCTTAGCGTATAAAAAAATGAACAACGATGTTCCATTTCACCAGTTTTAAGTTTTAAGAAACTGACACACATAACAAGGAATATCTCCGAAATGGTTCACTCTATAAAAATTTATTTTGACATAAATTGTGTTTTATCCAAATCTACATTTTTTGTACAGTAAAATTTTGTCTACCTCTTAGGTTTACGTCTTATTAAAAATTCATCCGGACTAAACAGGACTACATAGGCTATAGCCAGAAAATTCAAAATATATATTTCATTTGTCATAAAAATATCTCAAGCATGTGGCAATTTAATAAAAACCTTTAGAGCCATTTTCAAGAAAATCCAAATTTTCGAAAACCACACGAAGATTTTGAAAAAAAAGTCCTTCTCCTTACTCTTTCTATGGAACATTTTTCGAAAATTTTGATTTTCTCAAAAGTGCCTCTAGCAATTTTTGTTAAAATTCCGTATGTTTTAGATATTCTTATACCGAATAAAATGTATATTTTTAATTTTCTGGCCATAGTCCATATAGTCGTGTTTACTCTGAATGACTTTTGCATAACTGGTAAACCGTAAGAGATAGAGCAATTCTTGCTATACAAAAAAGTACATCTCGTTAAAACACACAAGTTATGCCCAAATGTATTTTTTTTATGGAGTGAACCATTTCTAAGGTAATCGTTGTTTGTGTGAATTGTTTCAAATGCAAGGTCGTTATTCATTTTTTACATCTCTTGGTCATGCAAAGAGAACGGAATTTCAAAGCCTTCATATAGCAACTAGCTGCCTACCACTGTAAGCCTACTGTATTCCCATATTTCCCTTGTACCTATAAGGTAATGAACAATAAGAATATCTACAAACGTTTATCTTGATTAACATGAAGATAGAGGAATAAGGGTTTGTAAGAATAGTTTGTACAAGAGTAGAGAAAGTCATGTGAGAGCAACACATCAGATTTTTTTAAGCATTTCCTCCATCGTGGCGTTACATCCTTGATACCATCGTACTTAGTTTGATTTTCGACTGTTGCTTCACTCAGTTTTCACTGTCATTTAATAACCTAGTTCACATTTCACTGACACTTCACTTCACTCTGTCACTTCACTAACTAGACTAGTTCCACCGTTCACCTTCAGTTCACTTTATTTTTACATTCACTTCACTTTCTTCCACGACATAGCGCCGCAACGAGGGCGTTGGAAGTTTCCAGAACGCTCGAGATAGCTAAACTTCTAGAAGATTCTAATTAATTATCTGGCGACAGCGCTTGTCGTGGTTGCGCTGGGCGAACGCGCTGCTTATTTGTATACAGTTTCGACTGCCCGATACTGACCTTCCAACAACCTTAGCCAAAGTCACTACGTCACAGTAGAATAGCATCATTTTGCAATGGCGATCTCAGATTTGCATCAACAATTTTGAAATATAAATAAACTGGTAATGAAAGTATATTTATGAGTGCACTGAATATACTCATCACTTTCATGTAGTTTATAGGGCATTTATGTGCTAACAATTCCAGGAAATTCTAGGTGTGTAAGATATTAACTTTAGTGCTATGCGTTTCCAAGGTGAACCGGGAGATTTAGTGCACATCACATACTTATGCAACAGACTTCACAGCTTTCCTCACTGCGACTTGTGAAGTGCATGGCTTGCGTTGTCTTATTTTAATCTTTATTTATTGAATCTGACAATTGGAAGCCATTAAGAAAACCGACATGCACACTCTAATCTTGCAATCGCTAATCTTGCTCTCTGACTTTAGAACCATTCGTTAGTTTTATTACGAGAAACCAATCTAAGCAGCAATAATAACGGGAGAAAAATAACTGATGTGCTACAGCAATCACATTAACCCCTTCACTCTCTTCTACCAAACCATTCTTACAAACACTTCTTCCTTGAAGGTATAAGGGGAACGGGAGAATACAGTAGCCTTTAATCGATAGTCAAATGTTTTAAGAATTTATATCTAATAACATGTTTGTGGCATTTACCATTTCAGAGATATTCCTAGTTATAGGTTAGCATTTTAAAGTACTTGCATCTTTCTTGAAAAGGAAGTCTACCACGTAGAGAAAGTATTCCAACCAAAAATTCGATGTCGAGATTTCACCGATTATGTATGTTTTGAGGCCCTGTGTGGACAGCATAACCCAAAAACGAAAAGTTGGTTAAAAACCAAAGTTTGTATTTAAGTTTAATAACCTTTAGAGATGCAACGCGAAGATTTTGAAGAAAATTCCTTCACCCTAAATTATCCTTACATGGAAAAGTTTCAGAAAATTTTGATTTTCTCGAAAATTGGTCTAACGATTTTGATTAAAATGCCACTTGTTTAAGATATATTTATGACAAAAGAAATATATATTTTGAGTTTTCTGGCTATAGCCCATGAAGCCCTGTTTACTCTGAATGACATTTCCATAACTGGTAAACCGTAAGAGAGACCAAATCTTCCTATACAAAAATGTAGATCTTGCTAAAACACACCATTTATGTTCAAATAATATTTTTTTGTGAAGTGAACCATTTTGGAGATATTCTTTGTTATTCGTGTGAGTTTTGGAAAACTTAAAAATTTCTCAAATGGAACATCGTTATTCATTTGTTATATCTTAACCGTACAAAGTCTACTGTATTCCCATATTTCCCAAGGAAATAAGCAATAAGATAATTTCTGCAAATGTTTATCTCAACTAACATGAAAATAAAGGAATAGGAATTTGTAAGAATGATTAGTACAAGAGTAGAGAAGGTCATTGAGTGCAACACATCTGATTTTCTTAAGGTTAGAGTTCGATAGTTGCGAAAGAAGCTTGTATGTTGTTAAAAGCTTGTTTTGGATCCCAGCAGCCACTGAAATCACAGTATTAAAAAACCACGCCCACCAGAGGACATCCTATAAGACAGCTGTTATACTTCCTCCTATTTATTTCAACCATCCTAAACCAGAAAGAGTCGCCTCCCTAAATAAAAAGTGCATTTACAGTTAAACCATATTGAAGATGGGCATACAGCAAAACCTCAGCCTGCTAGTAACTCGGTCAGTCGTTTTGGCCTTTTTCAAGGCTGTTCAATACGGAGTGTCAAGTAGAAAAAAATATGATGTGTGCCGTCACAGGACTTTCTCTACTCACTCTTGTGCAAACTATTCTTTGAAACCCCGAATCTTCTGTTAATCGAGGTAAACATTTGCAAAAATGATTTTATTGCATGTGTTTCTATAGCTATAACTAGAATTGGAGAATACAATAGGGTTTACTGATTGTCAAAGCTTTAAAGAGATGGTCACTGTGTGATGGACTTGAAATTCGTTTCTCTTTACATGGGTAAGAATGGAGTTGTGCTCTGCCAAGACTACGGTTCGCTAGTTTTGGTATAGTACATAAATGGCGTAGTAAATGGTAAGATTAATGGCAGCATTGGTAGGGAAAGGAATATAATACAAAATATGATAAATTAAGAAATTTAATGAGATATTCAAATATCAAAAACTATAATCATGAGTTTGGTCACCGTGATCAAAATATATGTTGTACTTTTCGATTTAAAAAAAAAAAAAAAAAAGAAAACAATCGTTATCACAATCGGTGTCTTCGATCTGGGTTATCTGAGTTATAGTATATTTAGAAGAGCTTGCAAATGTTTTTAACATACTTGTTACGTAGGTTAAGTGGCCCTCTGTCAGTTTCGAGAAGGTTCAAAGTTCAATGCTTCGGTTTCCCTTCGCTATCAAAACATGATCAATAAACGCGAACAATGTGAGGTAACGCCCGATAGGTGCACAACACACCTAACGTAAAGGTAATGTGGGTAGCTTCTTAACTGACCACTTCCACCAGAAAAACTACCGTAATCAACACTTACTTGTGATAGTCTATGGCAGCCTAGCTTTAGATAGCTAGCTTTATAACTCTAACTAGGACATAAAAATATTTATGTATTTAGTCATCTAATGGCAAAGTAATTGAACACAAAAATCATTTACAAATATGATGCATCATTTCGCTAGCTTTCCAGTATCTTGATACTTCAGATGACCCAAATATAGCTGGGCATCGTAGCACGTGATCCCTTTGCATGACTTCTTGTAGATCACACAGGATGCACGTACAGTCCAAAACGATTGAGGTGTTTCATGTCCAGTGAGAAAACGAAACATCACAACAGCTTCTGTGGTAGTGTTTGTAATGTTGACTTCCAAGATTTGGTGAGGATTCTATCTGCATTAAATTGTTGCTTTAAGAGGCTCTTTGTAGACATTTTGGCAGTGTGGTATGACGGTTTTGTATTCGGGTTAAGTGTAAGCAATGAACCTTTCTTAGCTAGTACATCAGCCTGTTCATCTCCGTACAGTTGGCAATGACCAGCTATCCACAGTAGGGCAGTCTTTTTACTTTCTCTGCTACGTATAGTAAGTAGAAGGAAGTATTGTATTCCACCCAAAAATTCAATGTCGAGATTTCACCGGAAATAGGTATATGTTTTGAGACCCCCTGAATCCAAAAAAAGCATTTTTAGAAAAAGGCCCGCATGTGTGTCAGTCGGTGTGTCAGTCTGTAGACAGCATAACTCAAAAACGAAAAATCGGTTAAAAACCAACGTTGATATTTAAGTTCAATGTCTTCCAAGGATGCGGCACGAAGATTTTGAAGAAAACAGCCCCACCCTAAAGTACCCCTTACATGGAAAATTTTGATTTTCTTCAAAATGGCTCAAAACGATTTTGTTTAAAATGTCAGATATTTAAGATATTTCTATGAAAAATGAAATGTGCATTTTGAATTTTCTGGCTATAGCCTATGTAGTCCTGTTTACTCTGCATGACTTTTGAATAACTCGTACCGTAAGAGATAGACAAAATCTTAATATACAAAAAATGTAGATCTCGCTACAACACATACTTTATGACTAAATAAAGTTTTTGTAGAGTGAACCATTTCGGAGATATTCTTGTTATTTGTGTCAGTTTCGGAAAACTTACAGCTTCCGTGAAATGGAACATCGTTGCATATTTTTTATGTTAAGCGTGCAGAGATAACGGGATCTCAACGCTTTAAAAGATTTGGCTATCGCTCAAAGCCTACTGTAATATTCTCCTTCAATCTACAAGGAGATAAGCAATAAGATAATGTGTACAAATGTTTATTTCAAGTAACACGAAGAAGATATAGGAAAAAGAATTTGTACGAATGGTTAGTATAAGAGTAGAGAAAGTCATGTGAGTGCAACACATCACATTTTTCTTATAGTGTTATGGTTTGTTTAAAGCTATTCTACACTCCTGGATTTCTGTAGAGGGGACTAATGATCCAATTATTGCTTCTATGGCAGATTTAGATTTTATTTTGTTAACGACGCTGTCATTTGCTAGAATCGCATCAGCATCGCCGGTGTGCCGGAATTTTTTTCCGCAGGAGTTCTTTTACATGACAGTAAATCTACTGACATGGAGCTGTCGTTTTTAAGCACACTCAAAAACCATCGGTCTGGGCCGATTTGAACTCGCGACTTCGGGATCAGTAGGCCAGCGGCTAACCAACTGAGCCACCCAGACGATGGCAGATTTTGAGTCCCTTAGAATGACAACAGTGGTAAACTTCTCAAAATGTAGGAGAACAACTTCCTATTTAATTAAAGTGTATTTGAAAATCCAAACGAATAACAAGGAACATCTCGAAAATTCCTATTTCCAGTTAAAGTTAGACACAAATCGTTAGACACAAATCGTATGTTTTAACGAGATCTACAATTTAACTTTCTCTACTGCGAGGGCCTCAAAACATATATTTCTGGTGAAATCTCGACATGGAATATTTGGGTGAAATACAATACTTCCTCTACTTACCAGTAGTGAAAGTAATAGTTGTGTTCAGCGATACCAAAAATCTCCGCGAATAAACATATTGTGGCGCCCTCCATCGGTCAAAGTGAAGCTCGGTATTAGCTATCTCACACCACTGCTTGTAAACACACGTCCGTCGACAATGCAGCGGGCAGAACAAAGGCCAAATTGCACACAGTTCTAGAAGCTATTAAAGTGCTTGCTTACGAGAAGTTTCGAGTAAAAGGTGTCTATAGAAAAATCGATACCATGTCATTCTCGGGGTAGCCCGAGATGAAGTCAATAAGTGTTGAGAGAAGCTAGTTTTAGTGAGTGTATCGTTGGAGCCAGTTGTTGGTGATAAGGTTACGATAGGACAGAATAGTTGCGAGTTGAAAGGCCACAACGAGTCGTAAAATGTGTTAACGATTAAAGAGAGATTTAAGTTTCAGATTTGCTTATTCATCAAGGTTTTTGCCTCGTGCCCGTACATGGTCCTCGGCTCACAGACCAGAATTTTCATAGGTTTAAAATTATCATTTTTGGTTTATTTAAAACCCACACGGGAGCACCTGTAGGTCATCGAGAACAGTTTTATTAGAGATCAATGTCCATGAATACTGAGTTTCTTCTTTGTTCAACACATGTACACACATTGCAATATTTACACTATGCACACTATTTTACACTTTTTACACTTTACGCGGTTTTGCTGTGTGGCAGTGTACAACTAGTGTCCCAGGTTGCCTCTGCCGTAGATTATTATTATTATTATTATTATTATTATTATTATTATTATTATTATTATTATTATTATTATTATTATTATTATTATTATTATTATTATTATTATTATTATTATTATTATTATTATTATTATTATTATTATTATTATTATTATTATTATTATGACTTAAGGCCAGGGTGGATGGTCGCGCAGAATTAGCGAGCCGTGGATGTTCTATAAAAGTTTGATTCTCGCATGTTTGCTGTGTTGTGGCTCGCCTTTGCCATTATTGTATGTTGCGGGGTCCTGGTGTATCTGAATGTGCTCTTCTCAACACTACTTCTTGCATAGTTTGTAGGTAGGCTTCTTGATGTAGTATACGGTTGGAGGTGCCGAAGGGAGTGGAGAGGATTTTACGGAGAGAATGGTTTTGGGTGGTTTCTGTTTAACGGTGATGGTAGAGGCGTTAGTCCAGGCCACATGAGGGTACAGGACAGAGTGAAAGGTTTGTACAGAGTACGAGTAACTTTTTATTTTAAGTTAATATATTTGCCGTGGAAGATGGGGGCGCATAATTTTAATCGCTGCCTCCTCTTGTTGGCACTATTTTTAGGTGGGTGGATCAGCACATTGTCCCTAAGTATTCGACTTGCTGACGGCAGTGCAATATTTTACTACGACGATTAGGTCCATTGCCAAAGTGTGATGCCGTTTTGAAAAATGAATGAGCGGGTATTTGTTTGGGTTAATTTTGACTTTCCTATCATGGAGCCAGGAAATAAATATTTTGTTCCTTAACGACGCTGTCAATTGCCAGGATCACATCAGCGTCGCCGGTGTGCCGGAATTTTGTCCCGCAGGAGTTCTTTAACATGGCAGTAAATCTACCGACATGGAGCTGTCGTTTTTAAGCACACTTAAAAACCATCGGTCTGGGCCGGATTTGAACCCGCGACCTTGGGATCAGTAGGCCAGCGTCTAACCAAGTGAGCCACTCAGACCGACATGGAGCCAGGAGATGAAGCAGTCCACATACCGCTGCACTACATCTGCAAGGCCGAAATGAGGATTCTTGTAGTAGTTGTAAACTGCATTGTCGTCGGCATACACGGCGACTTTGTGTCTGGCTTTCACGGGAAAAATCATTGATGAAAATTACATATATACAAAATAGGGTAATTGATTGTCCCTTGTGAGACGCCAGCTTGCATGACTCTCTCCCGGGAGAAGGAGCGCTGATTGTCTAGAAAATTCTGCAGTAAAAACAAATGCCAAATAGCGCGTAGTTGATTAGGAGCATTAACAATTGTTTAAGCCGTCACAAAGTGTTAAAGAATACTTTATTCAAGGAACAGAACGCTACTTGATGTTAAAAGTGCAACGGTGAATCAGAAAGTTCGAGAATATTGGTGAAGGTCGCTCACGGAATGTGGAAGTGAATCCAGCAACGGGCTTGCTAGTAGGTCATTGTTTGGTCAGCATGGGCTTCAGACTACTATGTCTCGTGTGCCCGTCAAGGTGAGGAGGTGGTCTTACCTTATGTTGCAGGAAGTAAACATTTAGAGCACATGGTTCCCAACTTGACAAGCAGGATGTGCACTCTCCAAGATGTCTATCTTCTGCAGGGGTGTTGGGGACGAGGACGCATGCGCACCGTAAAATTTGCAAATTGAGATTTTATTCAACATACATGAATCAGAAATTTCAGACCGATGTTTAAAACATTGAATGGCTAATTGTCGGAAATGCCAGGAAAACAGAACTTCAAAGGAAACTGAAAGTTTAGCGTAACACAGTAGAACTACTGCAAATCGCAAAACAGCATCTTCAAAAAACTGAGGCATCAACCTCTATAGCTTCTCTCGCTCAGCTTTCTTGTCTATCACCCTTTAAATCTGAAACGGCTTGTCTGTTGTTATTATTATTGTTATTATTATTATTATTATTATTATTATTATTATTATTATTATTATTATTATTATTATTATTATTATTATTATTATTATTATTATTATTATTATTATTATTATTATTATTATTATTATTGTTGTTGTTGTTGTTGTCGTCATGATTATTATTATCATTATTATTATTGCCATTATCATCATCAGCATCATTACTGACGAGAAATACATCCTATACATTATATTTGTTTAAGGAATTGTTTAAACATATTTCTTAAACGCCGTTTACGCTACCACAGAAAAGCAATGTTACTTGTTTAAATATGTGCAGAAAAGAATGTGCTCATTTTTTTTTATTTGGATCGAATAAAAATGATTATTTAACTTCTTGTTTGCTCCCCGCTGACCACACAACAGGGGAACACGTACTAAAATAAACACTTCTGGTGAAGCCATCGCAGGGCTGGGCGAACCAGGTGCAGGTAATTCATAAGAAAGATTTTTGTCTCTCTGTCCTACACCCTTTCGTCCATCGGAAAACATTTGGAGCCGGTTGTACGATTTGTTTTAATCCACCTTTTCGTAAAGAAGCCCAGCAAGTGAACAGTTTCCCGAACAGTCTGGAATAATCTCTATTTGTTCCAGCCCGTTCCATTGTTACGTTGTTAGTCGCCACCCAGTGGTGTGAGGTAGCTTGGTCTTGAGCGTCTTTTGATGTGTGGCAACTGCCAGTTTAGTGGACAATGCATTTGATGCTTGTATTTCATCTTTTCAGTTTCTCTGTCACTCTGGAAAAGCTATTGCAGAGTGACACAGGCTCCTCTTAGCATGTGCGTAATCGTCTTTCGAACGTCAAAAAATCGGGCACTTCAAATATGAAATTCCAGCTAAGAAATCAGCTGATGAAGGCACGTCAGCAAGACTACATCCACGTGTATGAGAGAGGCCATTGTTACCAAAGAGTAATACTATATGCTTCTGTAAAGTCATCTTCCTGGAAATGACTTGCACAAATGTTAAAAGAAATTGTATGGATTAACTTAAAAAACTATGTTCTGAATATGGTAGTTCTATAAATTAATAATTTTATTAAAACATGCAAAATAAAATCATTGCTTTATTTTATAGTTTCTATGCCTATCAGAGCGAAATAATTTTCTTCAATGTAAAAGAATCAGAATTAGTGACTTTTGAGACTACCCTATATAAACAAAGCAACAAATGTTCTTTCTTTGTGTAGCTTAGGTCGCGAATGCGTAAATATGTTAATAATGGGAATTAATAGTTTAGAGATAAATTAAGTGAACTTAAAGAAAATTATCGGTGTGGTAATTATCTGTTATTACAACTTCTCATAAGAGACGAATATGGATGGGAGGAAGAGAAAGCGAGAGAGAGAAAATGCGACAATACACGGCCAAACTTGTAACACCTATTTATATTAATTACCCCCTTCAGTTGCAAGGTACATTTCCATACATTACATACCCACATGTAATTCCCAAGAGCAGGTCACCTTCAACTTTTCCAACAAGTTATACAACGTGTTCCCACCCGCAATCCTATGCTGAGTTAAATACGCCGTTCAGTTATAACTAGGGCTAGGAAGTTCATGCATTTGCATGTTTTTTCATAGGGGTTAAAATTGTATGCTTTTACGTTATGTGCACGAATTATGGAATTTTCAGTTATTTGGACATGATTTTATGCTGCATATAACTGCATATTTTCTTGATTTTTGATAAATGCATATTATTTCAATATTATAGCCCCTATATTGCATATTTGAATTATTTTTATGGTTTTTTATTACTTTTTTCTATCTGGATAGTATGTTTCATATTGGCAGTATTGCACATGATAATGTAACTCACGAAGATTTCAATATTATTGCCCCTATATTGCATATTTTAATGATTTTTATGCTTTTTTTATTTTTTCATCTGTATAATATTTTTCATGTTTGTAGCATTTCTGAGACAATTATTCTTTCCCATTGGTAGATAGATTTGTGTCCAGTACGAAGATAATTTTTGTTAAATCTCCTAAAAGAGTTAAGTTGTTTAGATCAACAGCCCCTAATATCCGACTTCCTCCTGCACTAGTGGAACATGGGTCGATGCAGTTTTATATCATGCTGAGCACATAGAAATAACCGAAGAGGTGGTTAATTCATTGGACTCGAACGATGCTTCATCAATAGAAACTGTGCAAAATATTCTGTCAGGCACTGGGTTAAAAGAGGATCTTAGTTTCATATCTGCCCATTTTTCTTTCTTACCAACAGCCATAACGGCATTGGAAGCTGTAGAATCTCCTTTACATGAATCACTGTCTGTCTTTGAAAAAACAATATGTGATCTAAGTTCGGTTCCTGGTAGCATAGTTCAAAAAGTGAAAGAGAAAGTGAGTTATGTAATTTCAAAAAATTATGGTTATAAACAGATGTGTGATATTCGAGACATCCTCGAAGGAAAACCGTCTATCACACCAAGAGACTTGACTCTCTCTGTGAAACAGTTAACATCATTTAAATATGCCCCGATAACATCTTGTGACGCGGAGAGAAGTTTTTCACGTTACAAAAGTGTTTTGCGAGACAACAGGCGACGTTTTACAGTTGAAAATTTGTGCAAAGTGTTGGTTGTGAACTGCAATTTAGCAGTTAATACTAGCAGCGGGACCACTTCTGCTTCAACGTCTAAGGAATAAGGTAACTTTAATTATTACTTATACTAACTCGCCTTGTCTACTGCAAAGGGTTATTAATTGTTTTAATTAAATAGTGCATATTTCTTGGCATAATTTCAAGTTTTTAAGAGCATATTTGCATGCATATTTCAGTGTTTTTAGGGCATGAACTTCCGAGTCCTAGTTATAATGGTCTGTTGAAAATACAGGGTGTCCGGCCGATATGTGCAACATCTTAAACGAGTAGGTCTTCTATAATGAGCCACAGTTAATGAACAAAACTTATGTGTTATGCATATAAGTTTCTCTACTCTCTATCGTTTATTAGTGGGTGTACAAACTATTCTTACAAAAAACATTACCTGCTCTACTATGCACAAGTAGGGAAAGTATTATATTTCACTCAAAAATTCAATGTGGAGATTTCACTGGAAATCACTCTTTCAGGTCCCTTAAATTCGTATCCAAAAGCACTTTTAGCAAGGCGTATGTATATGCCTGTGAAGAGCTTAACTCACAAACGAATAGTTGGTTAAATACCAAACTTGGTATTTAAGTTCTGCGTATTCCAACAATATGACACGAAGATTATTAAGAAAATACCCCACCCTAAAGTGCTCTTTACAGGGACAAATATTCAATATTTTTATTTTCTCAAGAATACTTATAAGGATTAGAGATAGACATGTTATCCCATACGTTTAAGATATTTTTATGATAAATGAAATGTAATCTTATATTTTATGGGAATAGTCTCTGAAGCCCTCTTCATTCTAGATGATTTTTGTATAACTGTAAGAGACTATTAATTATTAATCCAAACATCCCAATGGAGAGGTATTGACCCAAACCCATAGTGAACTGCGAAAGCGGCATTTATTTAGTGATGGCTCTGTTAGATACCTGGCTGCACAAAAATCCAACAGACCACCAAGCCGCCGCGTAATGTGTGAAGAAATGCTACGTGGAACAGCTCCAAGCCAGCGCGCAAACCTGCTCCTCAGTGAGTTGAGAGATACCATTGAAAGCACACGTTCTACAAACTGCGCTGTGGCAGGCCGCGACTTTGCTCTCACTTATTGTAGCCTGCAAAAAGTCGTCATGCTTACAGCAGATTACGAATAGGGTTTACCATAACAAAGTAAAAAGAAATGCCAGAGGAGTTAGTTACCCTGTTTTCATCCAAAGGCAAAGGGTAGCACCAATTAAAAGTTATTTTAAGCGATTGCTTATATTTAATCACTATAGAAATAAGGAGGGTATACCTAGAAAGTAAACATATTACGGTTTTCATTTGTATTGAAATTATTTATCGTGAGATTCGAAGTAATCTGATATTAATAAAATTGTTTTGAGATATTATTTATATTACTGTATAAAGTAAATTTAGGTTATTCTAGAATGAAGAGATAACATTGTTTTTACTTTTCATTAAATAACGAAATGCAAAGCAAACAAAATATCAAACAAAGACAGGCTTTTAAAGCAAATGCTCCCAAAATACGAAGTGAAAATCCTAATGTATTAAGAAATGGATATTTTAAAGCCTAAAAGGACTAAATTATACTTTAAAGTTTTGAGAAGATTCATTTTATTGGTTTAAAATAACAGGCTTTGTGGACTTTTGTCTATATTTATTTATCAATAACATATGAAATGAAATACAACAGGCTAGATAGAGTTTATATTCTGAGACATAAGACTTGGTGCTCGGCGGAGGACGGACGCAGCCGTGCTGCCTCGCGCGACTGCTGTGTGTATGTGACTAACAATCGAAGCGGCAGAAATAAAATGTTCTCGAGACTTCTAGCTGCATCATTTATGGTGGGTGTTTGGAATCGAGAAACGCCCGTGTGAGTCATCTCCAGTATATAAGTAGGCCAGAGAGTGCATTTTGAGACTCGCAATTACGTAAATGACTCGGTGAGTATGTCAGTGAGTGTTAGACAGCTGTGTGTGTGTCGTCGTGTTGGTACGTCGAATCAAAATTCACCAAGCTGTAACTTGGGGTATGAGAGACAGAGGAAGTGAAGAAAGACATGTATAGGACTGAGCAAGTTATCAGAAGTAAAACTGAGTTGTGATGGAATGAAATACTGTTGACTATGTTAACGACGAGAAGGAAACTGTATTTGTGGTGAAATTTTAGAAGACAACAAAGTGATAGATAAGTAACCAGACCGGATTTTGTGGTTTTGTTACAATATTTTAGTCACTGTGCAACCCTTATACTTAAAGGGAAACAAAGTGTAAGTTACCGGTTGCTTAACATGTTGCTGAATACCAAATGTAATATCCCTCTAAAAGCCTCGGTTTGTGAAAATAACACTCCTCAAGAATAGTAGGCGTTTAATGTCTCCGCGTGACATCAGGTAGAGAAAGTACATTTGCTCAACTAATCCTGACTTGGAAAGAGTAGATGAGACGTTCTATTTCAACAAAAGTGGCCGAGTAGAACATTTAGAAATCCCGATGTATTGTTAACAGAAATTATTTTAAAAGCGAAAAATTTAAATGTTAGAAAATATGAAGAAATATAAACGTTTTCATAAAATATAAGACCCACATTGAAAATCATTTATTGCTAAGCTACAAGACAAAATTGAAGGTTACAAAGACTGCTCGAAGTGGCTGCCTTCTGCCTCTAAGCATACGCTAAGTCTGTGTTCCATACAATCGCGTACTCTTGTCAACTACCGCAGTGTTTCATATTTGGTCAGTGTGAATACGCCCTCAGAATATCAATATGCTGTTCAGGAGTCGCATAAACTAGGGACTTTAAATGTTCCCAGACGAAAAATTCACAGGATTCAACTCCGAAGATCGAACAGGCCATGTGATTAATCCCCTTCGACCAATCCATTTAAACAAACATTATCATTCAATAAACTGCGTACTATCCAACTGAAATGGCCTGGCGCATTCGTCTGTATATCTTGACTTTTCTAGCTATAGTCCATGAAGTCCTATTTACTCTAGACGACTTTTGCATAACTGGTAAACCTTTAGAGATAGACCAAATCATACTATAAAATGTAGATCTTGCTACAACACAGAAATGTTTTTGTAGAGTGAGCCATTTCGGAAACATTCCTTGCCATTTGTGTGAGTTTCGGAAACCTTTGACTTTCTTTAAATGAAAGATCTCGATTCATTTTTGTATATCTTAGCCGTGCAAAGAGAACGGAATCTCAGAGCTTTAAACGATTTGACTATCGTTCAAATCTACTGTATTCCCATATTCCCTTTGTACCTACAAGAAAATAAAGAATAAGATAATTGTTGCAAATGTTTATCTCAACCAACACGAAGAAGATATAGGAATAAGAGTTTGTAAGAATGGTTAGTACAAGAGTAGAGAAAGTCATGTGAGTGCAACACATCAGATGTTTTAGTCTAGCGCCAACGTTACATTTAGAGACTGTTGTACACAGGACAAAACAACTGATCCGTCGAATCAAATCACAACTGAACTACACTCGTCTGTCCCCTGAATTGAACTCAACTAGCTGTAAAGGCAAACAACTGTCTCCCGAGCACCAGCAAGTGCCTTATTTAGCGCACAATACAAAGCGGACTTCTGGAAAGTGAACCTACTCAAACCTGCCAAAACGAACCCTCTCTGGCTGCGGATACCAGACATTAGCTGCACCTAGACTCAGGCAGACGGGAGGATATAAGTTGGGTTGGTTGCGTCGTGTCGCGGTGACACTACTGTGCAAGTGGGACTCACATTTGTTGGTGTACTGTGAGGCGATATTATTTGAAAAAGCCTCCTGAAGTATTTAAATGTGTGGTTATAATGGTGGCAGAAAAAGCCCCCTAAATTTGTGAATCGTTATTATAGTGGGCAATTATGTATATATTCAATTGTCTTATTCTTCTTCTTCTTGTTCAACTATTGTCTGGATTGGCGTCGTGTGTGACACGCGAAGTCCGGGTAAAATCAGACTTTATCGGCATATAACGTCCTGATACACAAATAGTCGTGTATAAAAGAAATTCGAAATCATTCTCTGCAAAAGAGACGTATAATCTATGACGCGGGTCATAAACTCAAAAAATTAGAGAGAATTCAAAAGCGCGTGGTCCGTGATCTCGACGTGTGAACCCCGTACGTATGAAAAAGGACGCCAATCCATGGTATCGAAGGGTATATTTTCGAATGAGAGTGAAAATAAACTTGTTCCACAAGGTAAATTTGAACTTTAATTACTCATACTGCATGTTGACCCGTACTACACCCTGGATGCAAGCATTTTACTGGACTACTGATAAAAGAAAGTCATTCAATCTCGCCGCTGTGCTAGCCCGGCAAAGAAGAATTGACGCCCCCCACACACCAAACAGCAAATGGTATCCTCAAATCCCAGTGAGGTAATCTTCCAACCAAAACAATCGTTACAACTGCAACCTTAGTATTGAAAACCTGGACTTAACAAATTAAATTCTTGACGAAATTAATTTTATGGCAAATTATGATTTCAACAAAATTGCATTACAGCGCTCGCTGTTCGTGATTCAATGGATTGTCTACGAAATATGTTTCCTGGACGCATAATTTCATGATTAAGAGACAAGACGCAGCTGGGGTTATGTGAAAAGTAGGGTTTATTGCAACAAGCCTCACACTATCAGCCTGCTGAAATAAAGCTTAAGGAACGAAATTAGTGGTGAGGCATGTAGAACTTTCACAGCAGATTGCAGAAATGTATTTGTTGCCGTGGAGTTTATTTACAAATCGTAGTTTTTGAAAAATGATGATATCTGAACGAACCGCATTGTACTAGTTTACTTTCTTATTTGTTTTCTTTTAATTCATTCTGAGTGTCCCACAACAGTTCTGTAAGAACCGTCCTAACCACTGCCACACCCTATATATTAATAACTGTTAACGTAACATATTTTAAGTTAATCGCAGTTCATATCCAATGAAAATAATGAAACAGGCTATGCTGTGGTATAATTGCAGACATTTGTTTTTCTAATTTTGTGCTTCGTATCATCCAAAAGGACCTCACCACGTGATAGTAGACCTATATTTCTTTTCAAAATGTATTTAAGTTGATGCGAACACTAGTTTTGTCTTTGTGCAAAGTGTTTCTAATGAGGAAATGTCACTTGGCAGACAGTCATAAAATCAAGCAAGCTAACTTCTTTCTATTTCCCATTACGCTATACTTCAATTAAAAACGTAAGTGCTTAATTTATTTGATACTTTAGAATTCGTAAATAAATTAATCTAACTCAGGTGCACTGCTTATTATATTTCTATTTCTAGAAGTTTTGTAGGTGTGCCAACAAAAGCAACTCGCGGACCGGGTTTGGTCCCTAAGCCGTAGTTTGGGAAGCTCTGCGCTAGGTGACGAGACAGTCGGTAAGAGGCTGAAGTCCTATCCTTGAGGACAAGGGCAAGGACAAGGACAAGGACATACGGCATTCCATGTGCTCCATTTGGCAACAGTGTACGGTGTACATGACCTTTGTTCAGCTTGTTCATTGTGGTGCTCAGTTTAGGGGGGAAATATTTTATTTGTTAACGAAGCTGTCAATTGCCAGGATCATAACAGTGAATCTACTTACATGAGACTGCTGCTTTTAAGCACACTTAGAAAGCATCGGTGTGGAACGAGTTTAAGCCTCCAAACTTGGGATCAGCTGGCCAGCACTTAATCAACTGAGCCACCCAGACCGACGCTCCGTTTAGGGAATTTCACAAGTCCTTAATTTAAGCAAGTATCAGTCAGTGATGTACTTACATTCTCGGTGGCCCCAGTGCAGAGAGTCCAAATGCGGTCCCTGACAGACAATTTCCAAACGTGATGTTGGGGGGTGTGGGTGGGTTTAGATCAGCAGTAATCCTATACAGAACCGAGATGAAGTATTAGTAAATAGTAACATTAAAGGTTGACCATATTGATTCATCTAACATACTGAAAAGTAAATTGTATAAAGACCATAAATAATTACATTAGTATACATAACTATGCAATGAATAGATTGAACAAGATATAAAAATATTAATATTATACAATGAACAGTTGTTAAACAGAAATCACCTGTGTCACTTGATAGTAAGTCTTGTAAGTGTGGGCCTCTTGTTCAGGTTGTATGCTTGAGCATACATAACGTTGTTTAATTGACTGAAGAATGGTTTTGAGATATGTTTTATATGACGTTGTATTAGAATAATGCTAAGTTCGCGATGGAGTTGAGCATTTCTTATACATTATGGAGCATTTATAGGTATCCGGATGAGTTTTTTGTGTATAACAAGTAATTGTTTTACTTGTTTGGTGCCATACAAGAGCTGCATGGGTAAATAATGCTCGAATTAAAGAATCATAAAGAAGAATAGCGAGTAAAATCCAGTTTTGGAGCGTCCGTTAATAGGTAGGGTTTGGTGAGACTTGATCTAGCAAGTATTGTAATAGGTGTAACATGATCATTCCAGTTGAGTCTTATGTCCACTGATATATCAGTATATGTTACTGAGGTTTGGGATGGTAGCCAGGCTGTTTGTTTACAAGAAATTTACAGCAAGGGTATTAAAGAGAACATTTTTGCTTCTAGCTTGTGGATGTTGAGAGAAATATGACAAGCTTTTAGCAATTCTCACAGTAATGAGACTGTTTCGAGGCAGTTAATTGCTGTATTTAGTTTGAAAATTTCAAATATATTTAATATATATTCAATATATATTTAATATGAATATATGGACAGTATTGTCTGCGTATACGGTTGCAAAAGTATGTTGTATCATGTCTGGATAAGGCAAACAGAAGAGGAGTACAAACTGATCCTTGTGGCACTCCTGCAGCAACTGTTCATGTTGTCGATTTAAAGACATTATTGCGAACCAGAAAATGACGCTTTCTTATGATCCGAATTAGATAATCTGGTAGTCGGATGCTGTAAATTTTCAGAAGTCCCTTATGCCACACTCGATCAAAGGCTTGAGCGACGTTAAGGAAGAGTGCGGCAGTCTAGTAAATCCCTTAATTATTGAAATTGTGATTGTTAATAGTTGATGCATAGTGGAAAACTTTGGACGGAAGCCGAAATGAAGAAGCTAGAGCTTTGCGATTGCTGACTAAAAATGTTGAAAAATGCTTTTGAATGATTTTTTCAAATAATTTCGATAATGTCGGTAATGTACTAATCATACAATAACTGGGTGATTGATGTTTTGGTTTACCTGCTTGTGAAAAAAATTAATTTCTGCAACTTTTCAGGATTGTGGAAAGTAATTAAATGCCAGATATATATTGTAAATTTTACCTAGATAAACTAAGACTTTATTAGTTAGCTTTTGTAACGGTATATTGGGGATTAAATTATGTCCTGGAGACCTTTTGAGCGAAGGGTGATTGATGAGCCGTTTTAATTCTTTTTTTGGAGTGATACTGTTTCGAGCCACAGGTTTGTTGATATGTTGTTGAAACTCGTCTATTATCGTAGTGGCTGTCTCTTCATTATCATTGTTGTTGAGTTTAAATGTGTTAATAGTACTGAGACAACAGGATGCATTTAGATGGTATGTCAGTGAGGAGATTATTTGCATGCAGAGGTACTCAGAGTATTTATTTAGTAGTCCGCCAAAGAGTGTCGTCGCCATTGTCTTCTCTTTTCCAATACACATTTCTTTGGACACACTTCAACCTTGGGTTTATTTACTACCTGTACGTTTTTATACCCAATTTTTTATTCCTGCACCCTATATCAAGAAATGGTATAACACGTACAATCTCAAAATAATTCTTCTGGTGCTAAAAGCATTTCCCCCAAATGTTGCACATTTCTATCAAGCTAAAGCCTATGTGCTCGGCTGTTTCAGTTAGTTTCTTGCTCAATTTAAGTTACCCTGAAGCGCACTCATCATAAGTAAGACTGATATGATGTAAACTGAAATTGATCCAGCCCATGCTTAACCATGCGCATTGTATGATTCAGTTTCCTTTTCTGTCAAGGTTGTCGTTCCATTTGACATTGACTTCGAGTGTGATATTTTGCTGAATTAATTATAGAATATGTGAAGGTAAGTAGAGATTAGGCTTTAATATCTTAGAACAACTTGTCAATTCCTTTACACAAGGGAAAATTATTTCAGTGAAGGTTTTAACACAACTGCCAATACCGTCTGTTGTAGAATGACATGTTAATTGTAGATTAAAATACAGTGATTCATGAAACCTGTTCTAATAAATAAAACCATTAATGAGCCCCGGTATTGCATTAATATGTCGTTACACAATTGAAAATCAATTAAAACTGGGCAGTGATAGGAAACAAGTGCTGTTCAAGTTCTGATTTATGTCAGCAGCTGCATGTTTTGTTACTTGCAATGTCTAGTGTAGATTGCATTATGTAAATAGTGTGTTGGTTCATTTGGAGTTTATATGTGTAGATTGATTTTAATGGATTCATAGAGGCGGCGTACAGATAGTTATCTTTTATGGACCCTTTCAACTGATATGGTTCTCAGTGTCCCCTCCTGTGTTGGGGTGAAAGGCGCTTGAGTTTGCTCAGAGGTCTCTTTATCAAGTTCGAGGCTTTTTTATTTGCCGTAAACTTACAACTAGGGACCACTACCTCTACTTCCCTTCCAAAGGGAGCCATGATAGGATACTTACGCCCTCTACCGGTATGAATTTAGAGCTGAAACCATTTGCATTCCAGTTGATTACTCTCAAGGCTAAAAAGTTGAGGAAAATTCCTTTTCTTTTCTGGTATCTGAAGAGAGGACCAACATAATATTTATATATTCTTTATGGGTCGTTACACGCTAGAAAATGATGGGTTTTATTTGTTCTTTTCTGCCTTTTAAGTGTCCTTTTTACTTTCTCTACTACGCATAGTTAAGTAGAGGAAGTATTGTATTCCACCCAAAAATTCTGTGTCGAGATTTCTCCGGAAATATTTTTCGAGGCCCCATGAATAAAAACAGCAGTTTTAGAAATCTCTCTCTCTCTCTCTCTCTCTCTCTCTCTCTCTCTGTGTGTGTGTGTGTGTGTGTGTGTGTGTGTGTGTGTGTGTGTGTGTTTGCGCGTGTCAGTGACAGACTGTGGACAGCATAATTCAAAAACGAAAAGTCGGTTGGTATTTAAGGTTAATATCTTTCAAGGATGCAACACGAAGATTTTGAAGAAAATTCCTCCACTCTAAACTATCCTTTACATGGAAAATTTTTTCGAAAATTTTGATTTTTTTGAAAATGTCTAACGATTTTGATTAAAATTCAATATGTTTGAGATATTTTTATGACAAATGAAATATATCTCTTGAATTTTCTGACTATAGCACATGAAGTCCAATTTACTCTGGATGACTTTTTACATAACTGGTAAACTGTAAGAGATAGACTAAGTCTTACTATACAAAAAATGTAGATCTTGTTAAAACACACAATTTATGTCTGAATAAATTCTTTGTAGAGCGAATCATTTCGGAGATATACCTCGTTATTTGTGTAAATTTTGGAGAAATTATACTTCTGTCAACCGGAAAATTCCTATTAATTTTTTATATGTTAACCGTGTAAGGAGAACGGAATTCGAAAGTTTTAAAAGATTTGACTATCCGCTCAAAGCATACTGTATTCCCATATTCCCGCTTCACGTGCAAGAGAACAAGCAATAACATAAATTCTGCAAATGTTTATCTTAACTAACATGAAGAGGATAGAGGAATAAGAGTTTCTAATAATAGTTAGTACAAGAGTAGAGAAAGTCATATGAGTGCAACACATCAGATTTTTAAGTGTCCTTTTTTAGCCCTTTTGTTTCACATAAGAGGTTTATTTTATGTATTTAGTTTTGCAACTGACCCAATTTTGACTGTTTCCTGTTCAATACAGTCTTAATCTCAATTTCAATAACTTCAAAGTAATTAGCACTACTAAAACTGGCTGCAACATAAATTTGAGAAGATCTTTTGCACTGTATTCATGCCATAATCATCAGCAGGGGGAATGTACAGGGTGGAAGGGAACTTACTACATTCCTTCTAGTATGCACTTCATAGAAGCATTGCAAACAAAAGTCTAATGGTACTTTGTTCTTTGATCAGCCAGTTTTGAAAAAATAAACGGTTTTTGTTCCAAATTAGATGCGTAATTCCACAAGAATGTACTACGTTAACAGTTTGTTACTTGTAAGATGCGTAGAGTAACTTATCTCTGTTATAGCTTCATGGGATATCACACAGCGTTTCAATATAATTAGCAACTTAAAATAATTGAAGAAATACTCCGAACAACTTTTTCACACGTGAAGTAACCCAACAACGTTGCATTGAGCTTGGTCAGGGAATTAAACTAGTTTCTGGATGTAAACAGGTCGGTCGCTTACAGGGTGGTGTAGTGTGTTGGTAGGTAACAATTGTGATTGGCCTACGCTCGCACAGTAAACCTGGAAGGACACGACGTGGTAGTTGTTTACGTCCACGAGTCACCCCGCTATGGTGTTTATGTACTGAAAGTGACACCCACACAATCTGCAGTGTTGCCAGCTTGTTTTCTACAAAAGTAAAATATCTCTGTAGGAAATGTTCAGAGACAAAAGCGTAAGAAACCAAATGCGTTGCAAATACCGAGATCTCTCACTGGTTTAAATTAATGTAATTACTTCCTTTCCTGTATACATTGTGCTAGAAACTACAGAACTTTCTCTAAATATCCTCTTATTTTGACCAGCGGGTAGCTATGGGTAGGTTGTATACATATATCCTTGTTTGACTAAAATTTCACAGCTTGTGCAGGTAATTTTGGTCGTAAATATGCCTAAAACTAATCCTAGGAAAATTTCTTTCTTGCGCTAACTTCCATGTGGGTTTGGGGTGGCAGTTTTTTGTACTAATGTAAGTACTCTTTTCTGCAAGTATTGTGAGTTGAAACTTAGTGTAGAAAAGTGGTTTCATGTCCAGCAGCATATAGTGCATGAGAAAAGAAAATCGCAACTTCTGTTAGGATAAAGTGTTAATGAATGTTCTAAGTCGTTTTCATTTTACAAAGGCCTTTGTAACAGTGCCTTAGTAAGCGCGAATACTGTTAGCAAAACTAGATTTGTTAAATGTGTAGTTGAAACCATTAATTAATTTGTACAACCCTTTTATGTCCTTTTCCCCAGGTTTTAGGTACTTTTTATATTTGAGATATTTAAAAGGGCCTTTAGGCAATTTTACAACTTCCGAGCTAAGTACAAAGAAATATTTTTGTGGTGCTATTTTGAGAAATCGAAGCTAGCAAAGAGATGAGTTGTTGAACTTCTGACAAATGTTTAATTACTGAGTACACGATGTGAGAGATAGCATTGGTTAGCAAAGTCCTGAAAAAAAGGAATAAAAAATTTTAAAACATCTGTTGTGTTGCACTCACATGACTTTCTCTACTCTTGTACCAACCATTCTTACAAACCCGTATTCCTATATCATCTTCGTGTTAGTTGAGATAAATAAATTATCTTGTTATCTTCTTGTAGGTGCAAGAGAAAATGGGAGTACATTAGGCTTTGAGCGATAGTCAAATCTTTTAAAGCTTTCAAATTTCGTTCTCTTTGCACGGTTAGCATAAAAAATGAATAACGATGTTCCGTTTGACAGAAGTATAAGTTCTCCAAAACTCACAGAAGTAACAAGGAATATCTCCGAAATGGTTCACTCTACAAAAAAGTTATGCAGACGTAAATTGTCTGTTTTAGCAAGGACTACATTTTTTTGTGAAGTAAGATTTGGTCTCTCTCTTTTACGGCTTACCAGTTATGCATGTCATCCAGAGTAAACAGGACTGCAGGGGCTATAGCCAGAAAATTTAAGATATACATTTCATTCGTCATAAAAATATCTAAACACATCCCCTCCGAAGGAGTGTCGCCTTGCCGTGGCGGAGGGGCTCAGTACCCGATCCAGACGGCCTACTAAGTGAGTCTTCGTGACCACTGGTAGGCAAGAGGTGAGGGGAAGCTAAGAACATTCCAACGGGTAGATGAGGCTCGTTAGTCTTGGTCGACGACTCATCTAGGAGAAGAGGACTCCGAAATCAAACTCCCCCAGGGGAACCTACCACGGTAGGTCCGGGTTTGGCGCACCTGGGGCCCCGAGCTGCTCACTATCACTTCACCCCCTCCACCTTCATTAACTGTGCCACGTGCAGCGTTTTATGTTGCTTTTTATATCACCCTCTTCCTCTTCTAGGCTTATTCTGATTATTAGTTTGTAAGTTCCTAGATTTATAACTCCTGTCTCACCAGCAGGGATCTCTCCTATCTCCGTGGTCCTGTCCCACGGTTTTCGGCGCGGCCCCCGACTTGTGTGCTCTTCGGAGGTCTCAGGCGCGAAGGTTGTGCGGACCCTTCACACTGCCCCCATGTGTAGCCTTAGGTGCGGAGCCCGTCCACACGTCAAGTACACCCACGTAGCTCCTTGAGGGCACGGCCGGTGTTAATCTCCCGACGGCCGCGTGCCGTCGGGTTAGTATCACCGGCCGGACGTGTTACCGCTGACGGAGCCCCGGTGTAATCAACCCGAAGTCCCCTGAATCCACGCTGACTCCGTTGAGGCAGCGTGTGCTAAAGCGGGGAGCCACAGGCGGTTATTCCTGTGGTGGGGGCATAAAACCGGGGTGTCACGTGGTGAACGGTTTACCCATGCGGACAAGCAGTGGAGATCGGAGGGTAGCTCCTCTGAAGTACGCTTTGAGGTCAGTCATGGAGGGGTCTCCATGGCGGCACAGACCGTGGAGATTTTGGTGTCTTTCTTTTCTTTGACCCCCGGATGGCAGGCTGACGCCGACGGTTCCGGATGGGGGTCCAATTTCAAATTGCATCCGCGCAAAAACCTTTTCACTGACCCATTTCTTGTTGTGACCTTGGCATGTGACGGGAAAACGATTAAGGACCTGAACCCTTTTTACATTAAGCGCGAAGTGGACAGGATATGTGGACCCGTAAAGAATGCGAGCAGACTACGCGACGGCACGCTATTGTTAGAGACCAATACTGCAGAACAAAGCCAGAAAATTCTAAAGGCTAGTTTGTTGGGGTCCTACCCTATTCGGGTAGCCCCCCACAAAACTCTCAACACCTGCAGGGGAGTCGTCACCACTTCTAGTCTCGACAATCTCAGTAATGAGGAGATAGTCAGTTGCCTGTCTGATCAGCGAGTCTGTCAGGCGTATCGGCTTACGCGCAAGCAGGATGGCAAAGACGTACCATTGCCGACAGTGTTCCTTACGTTCAAGGGCACTGTCTTGCCGGAATATATCTTTTGCGGCTACGAACGTGCCTCTGTGCGGCAGTATGTTCCGAACCCTATGCGCTGCTTCCAGTGTCAGAAGTTCGGACATACCAAAACATCATGTAACCATCCTGCTGTATGTGAGCGTTGTGGCCTACCGACACATGAGGGAACGGCGTGCACCCGTGACCCGAACTATGTTAACTGTGGAGGGAGTCATCCATCGAGCTCTCGACAGTGTCCGAAGTTTCTGGATGAGAAGTGTATTCAGGAACTGCGTGTGAAAGAACACCTCACCTTTCCAGAAGCGCGTCGCCGCTTTGAGCAGCTCAAGCCCACTACCACCTTGGACTATGTCTCTGCTGCCCGACGCGCTGCTGTGAACACAGTCGCCATACAGCACGTTCCTGTTGCAGACGCTTGTACCCAGACCGAGCCACTGGCAAGTACCCCTCCACTTAATCGTGCCACACCTGCATTGGCGAAAACATCCTCAGCCGTGCAGACCAAAGCTCCTAAGCCGTCCACAAGCCGTAGCCAGCCTGTTGAAAAACATCGTTCCAGGCCTATTGTTCGCGCCGGTAGTCGCTCTTCATCTTTGAAGTCCCGCTCTCGCTCCGCGAGCCGTAGAGGATCTTCTTCCTCACATACATCTGAGGAATCTCCAGAGGACGGCGACTTTCACATCGTAGGTCCAAAGTCCGCCAAAGTAAGAAAGAAAAAGATGAAGACAAACCACTGATCTCTTTCTTACTATGGAAATAATCCAATGGAATGTTAATGGGTACCGGGCACGTGTTCCGGACATACAGCATCTACTTTCTCAACGCTGTCCATCAATCGTCTGTCTACAAGAAACCCATTTGCACCCTAACCACGCTCTCCGTCTTCGCGGTTTCTCGGCATATAGACATGACTCTGCAGCTGATGGGCGAGCATGTGGTGGTGTGGCTATTTTGGTGGCGCATAACATCTCTGCCGTCAGCATACCACTTAACACGCCGCTGCAAGCCGTAGCGATACGTGTACAGCTGCAGAGCGTCTGTTTCTCTATTTGTAATGTCTATCTGCCACCCGTCAGTGTTGTACACGAAAATGATCTTCGGGCTCTCTTGGCGCAGATTCCGTCACCACTCCTTTTTCTCGGCGATCTGAATGCCAAGCACACTTACTGGGGCTCCGACACTGACGATGCTCGAGGGTGCCTTGTAGCAGACCTTTGCGATATGTCCGGCTTAGTCCTATTAAACACTGGCGTGCCTACTTTCTTATCATCTTCCTATGGTACACACTCCGCTCTAGACGTTTCTTATAGTACTCCGTCACTGGTACCACTACTTGACTGGTCGGTAATTTCCGACTTATATGGCAGTGATCATTACCCCATTAACATTCACCTGTCCGGCCACCATTCCGTGCCAACACGTTTTCCTCACTGGATTGTTTCCAAGGCTGACTGGGGGAAATTCCGTTCCCTCATTCACCTTCGAGACAATTATTTTGACACCATTGATGAAATGGTGGAATATTTTACCTGTTCTATCTTGCTCGCAGCGGATTCCAGCATTCCTCGAGGTTCCTCTACCCCACGACGTGCTCCTGTACCTTGGTGGACCGAGGAATGCCGTTTGGCTATTAAAGCACGCAAGCGTGCTCTACGTGTCTTCCACTTACATCCAACGGAGGCAAACTTTGTTTCTTTTAAACGCTGTCGCGCAAGGGCGCGTTTTGTACTTCGCAGTGCAAAGCGGAGCTCCTGGGAGTCTTATGTTTCTTCCCTTTCCAGTCGCAGTTCTGCACAACAGGTGTGGACTGCTGTGCGGCGTATGTACGGTAAGTGTCGCCGGACGATAATTCCCGGTCTTACCGCACAGGGCTCCAGTTATACCAGTGAGCAGGATGTTGCCGACGCCCTTGCCAACTCTTTCGCTGCCGATAGCCAAACGCAAAGTTACAATACCGCCTTTTTACCCATCAAGGAATCTGCGGAGCGGATAGCCCTGAATTTTAACACTGACTGTAGTGAACCTTACAACGCTCCTTTTACGGAAGCGGAACTGGCCCATGCTCTGTCTATTGCAAAGGACTCATCTCCGGGTCCTGATGAGGTCCACCGACAAATGCTGCTTCATCTCCCACCTGAGGCTCTCTCCTTCATGTTGGGCATGTACAATCGTATCTGGATTCAGCAGGTTTTCCCATCTTCCTGGCACGAGGGTATTGTCATCCCTGTCCCTCGGCCTGGGAGAGACCGGATACTTCCCTCCAGCTACCGCCCTATCTGCTTAACGAGTGTCGTTTGTAAGACCTTGGAGCGAATGATTAACACTCGTTTAGTGTGGTGGCTGGAGACGAATAACCTGCTGAGCAATGTTCAGTGCGGTTTTCGCCGCCATCGCTCCAGTGTCGACAACCTGACACGCATGGAGGCTTATGTTCAGAATGCCTTTCTCATGAAGCAGCACGTCGTGGGGGTCTTCTTCGACCTACAGAAGGCCTACGACACTACATGGCGCTATGGTATCCTCCGTAATCTGCACGACTACGGTTTACGCGGTCATCTAGCGACCTTCGTTTTTAACTTTTTAAAACTTCGCCGTTTTCGTGTACGCATTGGCCATACCCTCTCAGAAGAAAAGATCCAGGAGAATGGTGTACCCCAGGGTTCGATTCTCAGCGTAATGCTTTTCGCCGTGGCCATTAACGGGATTGCGAGAGCTGTTCGTAGCGGAATCCCGATGTCACTGTATGTTGACGACTTCGCGATATATTACCGATCATATAATCTTGAGCACCTCGAGCGTCAACTGCAGCTGAACATAACCTCCATTGCTGACTGGGCCCTTCGCACCGGGTTTCAGTTCTCCGCTACGAAAACGCAATATATCCACTTCCATCGACTCCGTGGTGTACACCCTCCACCTGATCTTTATTTGCATGGTACACGTCTGCCGTTTGTTCCGCACGTTAAGTTTCTGGGCCTTCACCTCGACAGCAAGCTAACTTGGGAGTTCCATATTCGTCAGCTTCGGGCTTCCTGCGATCGTTCACTTCGGGTACTCAGGGTTTCATCTGGGGCCTCTTGGGGTGGCGATCGCACTGTTATGTTGAGGCTTTATCGCTCGCTGGTGCGGTCCAAACTGGACTACGGCAGTTTTATCTATGGCGCGGCGTCCGCCACTAAACTCCGCCTTTTAGACACTGTCCACCATTCTGGTATCCGTCTAGCTACTGGAGCCTTCCGTACTAGTCGTGTTGAGTGTCTGTATGTTGATTCCGGGGAACCTCCACTGTCTGTTCGGCGCTCGATTTTATTAAGTTCCTACGTGGCCAGGTTGGCAGCTCACCCTGGTCACCCTTCCTTTAGATCTGTATTGCGCCCCGAACTCGCCCACCGTTATCTTCGGAATACGACTATATCCCGTCCAAGCGGCATTCGATTTCGCGAACTACTCGCCACTCATGAGCTCCGAATGCCTGTTGTAGAGCGTTTTTCCTTCTCCCGCTCTCCCCCTTGGCAACTTCATCGAGTCCGGTTTGACCTTGCGCTTTCAGGCTGCGCTAAGGTGGCCACCCCCCAGTCGGTGTTTCGTCAACTTTTCACCGAACTACTGGGACGTTACCGGACTTACACTCCGGTATTCACCGATGGTTCCCAGTTGGGTGGTGCTACGGGATGTAGTTTTGTCTATAACGGTGAGCCACATCAATACCGCCTCCCGGACTACAGTTCTGTTTATACGGCCGAACTGCGTGCTATATTTTACTGCTTACTTTTTATTTCCAACTTAGTCCCTGGAGGTTTTATAATTTGCTCCGACTCTCTGAGTGCAGTGGAGACCCTGCAGCAGTTCCTCGGTACGTCTACACTCGTTTTTAAAATTCAGACACTCATATCTCAATTGCTCTCACGCGGATACCAGTTAGTGTTTACATGGATCCCAGGCCATACGGGCATTCCGGGTAATGAAGCTGCGGATGCGGCAGCTAAGTCTGCATGCCGTCTGCCGCAGTCTTCTACCGACACTATACCCTATAGGGATGCTCAGCGGTACTTCCGTCGCCAGCTTCTATCGGTTTGGCAGCAGTCTTGGGAAGCGTTGACTGGCACACAGCTGCGGATAATTAAAGACAGCGTGGAGCCCTGGCTGACCTCCTACAGGGATTCCAGGCGGGCCGAAGTTATTCTTACCCGCTGAGGATAGGTCACACACGAGCCACTCATGGCCATCTTCTGCGTGGTGACCCGGCACCTGTCTGTCCGACATGCGATGTCCGCCTCACCGTCCCACACGTGCTCTTGGATTGTCCAAGACACGCTCGTGCGCGCCAGTCAGTTGGTCTGGGATCTACAGTAGCTTCAATTTTGGGTGACAACCCAGTGTCTGTGGCCAAAACTCTGCAGTTCATTACCCAGATTGGATTTGCTACACAAGTGTAACACTTTTTTAATTCCTTTTTGAGGTTTTAACCCTGTTTTTAACTGGGATACATTTTACCTTTCAATGTTTTAACAATTTTGTATTTTAGTTTTTTTAGCTTTCAACTTCACCTCTTTTTAGTACGTTGCTCTTCAGGGTTTTATCGCGTTACTTTGTAGGCTGAGGTTTTTAGCTGTTCACAGTTTTTAGTTGTTATTTTAAGGTTCAACTTTTAGCCAGAAAAGTTAATGAGTGTTTTTAAATTTTAAACTTTGACCTAGGGCCCAAATGACCTAGCTGTCGACGGGCCCTTAAACCCCACTCACTCACTCACTCTAAACACATTACATTTTAATCAAAATCGTTAGAGCCATTTTTGGAAAAAATAAAAATCTTCAAAACATTCTCGATGTAAGGGGTAGTTTAAGTTGGAGGAATTTTCTTCAAAATATTTGTGTCGCATCCTTGAAAGACATTAAACTTGAATAGCAACTTTGCTTTTTAACCGACTTTTCGTTTTTGAGTTATGCTGTCTAGAGACTGAGACACACACGCGCGCGCGCACACACATACACACACACGTGGACCTTTTTCTAAAAATGCTTTTTTTTTATTCACGGGACCTCAAAATATGTACTTCCTTTGAAATCTCTACATCGAATTTTTGGGTGGAATACAGTTATTTCTCTACTTTGCTAAACATAGAAGACAAAGTAATAAAAAGAGAATGAAGCTGAGATAGTCATCTGTTACTCTGGATTGTTGTGTTGGTTTCAGTGTTGCCAACTTAGCCTTTTTATGGCTAGATCTGGCCTTTTTGAGAACCTATCTAGCTATAAATTTTCCAAAAAGCTACAAGTAGCTTTCCTGGCCTTTTTTCTAAGCTTCATTTGCCTTTTCTAGCCTTTTTCATTTTTTACTCATCTACCGGTACCTTTAAAATAATACATAATTTAATCTCACTACTGCAGCTATTGCACGTAATGATACAATCCTTTTGGTGAATTCCCGAATCTTTTGAATCTGGGAGTGTGGATTCCATCAAGTTGTTAGATTCTTTGGCATGTTTTAGAAAGAGGTCTTTGTGTGTATTTCGAGCCTGTGGACAACATAACTCAAAAACGAAAAGTTGGTTAGAAACCAAAGTTGGTATTTAAGTTTAATGTCTTTCAAGGATGCCACACGAAGATTTTGAAGAAAATTGTTCCACCCTAAACTACACTTTACATGGAAAATTTCGATTTTCTTGAAAATGGCTCTAACGATTTTGACGTCGGTCTGGGTGGCTCAGTTGGTTAGACGCTGGCCTACCGATGTCAAGGTCGTGGGTTCAAATGCGGCCCAGACCGATGGTTTTTAAGTGTGCTTAAAAAACGACAGCTCCATGTCAGTAGATTTACTGGCATGTAAAAGAACCCCTGAGGGACAAAATTCCGGCACACCGACGACGCTGATGTGATCCTAGCAATTGACAGCGTCGTTAAACATCAAAATAAAAAAAAAAGATTTTGATTAAAATGCCAGAGGTTTGAAATATCTTTATGACAGATCTTTCTAAAATACACAATTTATGTCTGAATAGTTTTTTTATAGAGTGTAGCATTTTGGAGATATGCCTTGTTATTTGTATTTCTGTCAAATGGAACATCGTTATTCAATTTGTTATATTAACCCTGCAAAGAGAACGGAAGCTTTAAAAGATTTGACAATCGCTCAAAGCCTACTGTATTCTAATATTCTCCTTGCACCTACAAGGAAATAAGCAATAAGATAATTTGTACAAATGTTTATCTCAACTAACACGAAGAAGATATATGAATAACAGTTTGTAAGAATGGTTAGTACAAGAGTAGAGAAAGTCATGTGACCTCAATACATCGGATTTTTCATGCGAAGTTCCAGACGAAATATTGAAGTTGTTGGTACAAATCCTGCATACATGCAAGACCCTAAGGGAAATCCCAGCTGCAGCAGTAGAATGAGGCAGAGGGGGATGACGAAGATCACGTTTATTTTTGCTAGGTGATCCATGCGTATTTTTTTAATAATGTAGTTTTCTAATGTTTATATAGGGTATTAAAATATAATCTAGCCTTTTCTAGCCTTTTTGGCAAGCCGGTTTAGCTTGTTTTATTGAATTATAGTTGGCAACACTAGTTGGTTTGCGAGCTGTTGAGTAGTTTACATCCACACAAAGCTGAGAGTTTAAAAGTTTGCTGGGAGCAAGACTGTACGTGTATTTAAATTCTTAAGACATGTTGATTGATACGCTGCTAAAGCTCGTTAGTGCCTTTGTCGAGTTGACTGTAATTATTGTGAAGTTGGCGGTGTTTTATTTTCAAATGAACTCGACAACCTCGTTATTTAGCAGAGGAATCTTCTTGACAAATTAAATCATTTATCTTTATTATATATAAAAGTGTGTGGTTTTTCCCCCTTATAGGTTTCTGCACCGTTGCACCGACTTTGATCAAGCTTGACATACATAACATTTGACACAAGGTAAAAATAATTACCACCTGCATTAGAATTAGAAAGTTCACTCCATTTCGCACAATTATTTAATTCATGCAACGCCTATAACCGCTCGTTTTGCCAGCAATAATTATTGTAATAGCTCGAGCATTGCCAACTGTGGAATAATTACCAAATCCGAGTAAGAAAGGAACAGCGAGTTCATATCCTATTCGTTGTTTTCCACTCTGGAGCAATAATACAGCTAAATTTTTTCTTTTGTTAGGACTTTCTTCTGTTTTCTGTTAGTTTTATGTGTGAAGGTTACTGAAAATAAACCACGTTATACGAGTAACTTTGCTGAAACTGTTGGTTTTATTATTGCTCCATATACACCCGGCCTTTAGCTGCAAGAGTCATGCAGCAGAGAGCGTATTGTCTATAGATACTTCCAGACTCTGGGGAGGACAGGGAATAATACTTGCTAAAGAAAAATTCCCACTCCAGCCGGGACCCTCGCACAACAGACAGCTGATCTACTGGCTGAGTTGCTGCTATTATCCCTTCTTCTTTACTTGATTACCCTGCGGGACGAAATTCCGACACACCGGCGACGCTGATGTGATCCTGGCAATTGACAGCGTCGTTAAACAACAAAATACTTTACTGCCTTTATGTAAAACTTACACCCCCTAGGACTTAAAAGTCAATGCCTAGGGTCAGACGCCTGTCAGAGAGCACAGGAACTTATGGATGGGACAAAGTGAAGACTTGGAAGCAGGTGGTTAGCCAAACACCAGGTATGAAAGTGAGGAAGAAAATTATATGAAATGCAGGCGAAATCTATGAATGGAAAGGTGATGAAGAAGCAAATGGTGGAATGAGTGCCGGATAAACTGGAGAACCCTGAGAAAACCCGTCCAGACGCCGCTTCGTCCACCACGAACACCACATGCGGGTCCCTGGGATCGAACCCGAGCCGCCTAGGTGGTAGGCGAACGCTCTAACCGCTCGGCCACGGCGTCGCCTGCTATTATCCCAACGATATACATATAATCTATAAATAGCAATGAGGTAGCCAGAATGCGACTACGTGCAAGTCATTCAGCTGCGTTAACGTGAAATCATTACAAACTGTGGTATTTTTAGTTAAGTGTTTTTGCATAGTATTTACTCGGCATTTTATAATATCATTTTTTGTCCTCATACTGTTCTGAGAGTTTTACTATAGCGGATAGAAGAGAAAGTGTGAGCTCTCCCGCTAGTTCACTGCATGATCCGTGGTCCCGTGGCAACTGACCGAAACTGCGGCGTGGCGATCGCAGTCACCTCAAAATGCGGCCGAACTGCCTAGTAGGTATGTGATTCGGAAGTACAGAAAATTTTATACGTATGCGTTGTGTGTTGTGAGTAATTAGGTACATAACTTGTGAAATTGCTTCTAAGTTTGTGTATAAATGTGTGTGTTCTTCAAAACGTAAGTTTCAAGCAACATCAATAATTGATTAAAAATGCCAACTTGCTTTGTACCCGGGTGTCGTTCAGGATACAGAAACTGCTCAGAAGCTAGACATTTTTTTACTCCTCCTAAAGATAAAAAATCTGTTTTACAAATGGGAAAAGTCTATTCCTAGGAAAGACACTAAATTATCTGTTAAATCTAGTATTTGCGACAAACATTTTCCAGAGGACTTTTTAGTGAAAGTTGATTCATTCGTTGTGCATGGAAAACTAGTTGAAATCCCTAGAATTAAATGGCGGTTAAAGCCAGGGGCTGTTCCCTGTATATTTCCTAATTTACCCAGGTACTTAACTACAATGCATAAATCGCGAAAATTTCCACAAAACAGAGACAAAAAATTACTGAAAAAGCAATATTGAACAATCACTAAATTACCAGATGCAGGATCCAGTCAACCAGTTCTTATTTCAAACGCGCCGTCCTTCAACAATGAGGAATTCACAGAAAACAGTTCTAATTCCTCCAAGGTTACAAACACAAGTGTCAATAATGAAATTGCTACACTGAAGAAAAGAATTAGAAACCTCAATAAAAATTTAGTTAGAACTAAAATCCTGTTATCTAAAGAGAGGGCTAAATTAAAAATAGTAGAAAAGAAATTCGCTACTAATTGTTGTGAACATAAACGCAATTTAAATTGTTTAAGTAAAAAACAAAAGCTGGTTCTAGATACAATGCTTAAAAAATGTCAGACGAGCTCAAAGGGGATGCGTTAAACCAATGAATTTCTATTAGAAAGCTTGCTATTTAAAATTAAAAGCCCTAAAGGTTATAGACATTGCTTAACACATGAATTGCTGCCCCTGTCTTCTGAAGCCCATTTAAGGAAATTATCTAAAGGGATAAAGTGCACATATGGTATAAATAGTAATGCTCTAAATGCGATTTCTACTTCATTCAGTCAAGAAGAAGATGAAAACAAGCGTACAAGAATTGTTGGTTTCACTAGTGATGGAAGTCAATCAAACAAAAAGGTATGGAAAAATTTAGGAATAGGAGCAACATGTGAAAATGTACAATGCAGTATCCAGCACCCACTTGATGACAAAAGAAGAATATGGGCTTTTTCAGCTTCGGGTTTCGATACTTTATATACATAACATACATAATTTGCATTATGGTTTAATTTTTCAGCATAAAATCATGTAAGCAGATATTTCCCATTGTTCTTCATTAATTATAATACCCATTATTGTAAAATAGCATCCTGTATTATGTGTCAAGGAAAGACGATGTTTCAAAACAGTATTTCCAATATTCCTGCTTACGATTTTAGGTATTTAAAATGCTAACTGATAATATGAAACCCATTTTCACCATGCATTCGTGAACTAAAGTGAAGCGACCGCGACACCAGTGCCATCTTGCGAGCGAACCATAGTAACTCCCGAAGAGCTCACACCTATCTCTTCTATCCGCTATGCTAAAACTAAACTGTCTTATGTAATATTTCTAAATACCACAAAACTACTACTAACTGCGACCTAAGCCTAAATGTTGTAGGGGCAAACTGTCAATCTGCCTGGCTATTAATGCCTTTGACCTTATTTGTATAAATTTAAATGCTACCAGATAAAGTAATACATTTTAATATTTTAATGGCCCTGGCGAACTTATTAGGAAACTAGTAAACTAACACATAACATTACTGTGAGTTCTGATTACAGAACAAGTATTGAATGAATGGTAACCAAATTTCAGTTGGTTATGCTTTTTGTTTCTGCTAATGATCGATTAACGCTTGCTTAAAGCTGGACAAAGGTGATATAAATGAATCGTACTTAACTACTTTACGTACAGTTTCTTCCTGTGAAGAAACACATTGCGGTGCTCAACAGTGTTTAGACACAGTGTTTTTCCGAGTATTTTTATTTTGTTTACTTTTTAATTTTTATAGAGTATTCTAAGGGTTTTAATTAAACCTTTGTTTAGTAAAATATAAATTGTAAAAGTATAGAACTAATTTATTGCATATTTACAAAACCTATGCGACTATTTGTTAAGCTGTCAACATTTTTTTGATTCACGTAATCGAATTTCACACGTCGTGAAAATGAGTTAAAATATAATAGTGAATGCTCACTGCTTGTATTTACTGAAACAATAGTAGTTACCTTAACTTCTTAAACACGACGAGCCGAAGATAAGACTTTACAACTTGGAGCTAGAAATAGTTAAGTACAGGTCCAGATTTCAGGTAGTGCTCTGAGCAAATCCTTTTAACCGAAAGTTGCACCCCCCCCCCCCAGCAAACCCCCGCCACTTTTTCATTTTCACTTCCTGCAAAAAATAACATTTTACATATTCTAGCTTATTTATTAAAATTTTTAAATTAGCACGTTATGCAACTATACACTAAGTTTCTTTTAAGACACAGACTGTTTGTATTTGGCTTATTTAATACATGTTTGTTGCAGTTTGATATGGCTCTTGTAACTACAAAAATAGAAACAACAAAATGAAAAGAAAATTGCAATTTTTCCTAACAAACTACCTTGTTTAATGCAAAGGTTCATAAAATCAAAGTGGTAAAAGTTATTTACTTTTATTTATTTGAAACATTTAAAAATATAAGTAGTTTTGTACTTACAAATGAAAATTCAGAACTAATAGTTAATATCAAGTATAAAACTAAAATATAAAACAGAGTATACAAACTGATTTTAAAAATAGGTAGATAAAATGTTAATAATCTTTTAAAAGCAAACACTGCAAGTAAGTAGGAATATTGATTTTAATCCAACTTAGATTGAAAATATTTTAGGAGATTCACTAGCCTCAAAAGATACTTGAAATATGCAGAAAACATATTTTTATAACCGTTATTGGGCAACCAGCTACTTTGTCTTTTGTTTTTGTAACAGTTACTGGAGAGCAAGTTAATTGTATTCGCTACTTTTGTAACCGTTATTGGAGAACCAGTTACTTTGAATTCGTTACTTTTACAACTGCTAATAGTGACTAGTTAGTTGTATTCGTTACTGATTGTACTAAGGCTGGATAAATAAACCGTGTGGTACAGATTTGCAAATAATTTCGTAGTATAATAAAACACATGGCTGATTTTACCTTATTCCGTGCAAAGTGGCACAACATGGCATCCCAACTCCAATGTTGAATTATTGTTCCGAGGACATAACTGTGCATGTTGTAATTATGTTCGTTGGTTCAAATTGTTGTGCCGTTGTTAATTACACATTTATTTCTGTTTCAGGTGAGTACTCTAAAATATGAGGTTCGACTGCAGGATGAATACTTCAAACAGGTTAGTTGTACATTGCTGATGAGTAAACCTTGGATTTTAGGCCAAATACCTATTCTCATTTTCTCTGCTACCTTCTTATAATAAGTAGAGGAAGCATTGTATATCACCTAAAACTTCAACACTAAGATTTCACCAGAAATACATGTTTTGAGACTCCCTGAACAAAGAAGTCAAGTTGCACTCACATGACTTTCTCTACTCTTGTACTAACCATTCTTACAAACCTTTATTCCTCTATCTTCTTCGTGTTAGTTGAGATAAACATTTGCAGAAATTATCCTATTGTTTATTTCCTTGTAGCTACAAGGGAAATATGGGAATAGAGTAGACTTTGAGCGATACTTAAATCTTTTAAAGTTTTCAAATTCCGTTCTCTTTGGACGCTAACATATAAAAAATGAATAACGATATTCCACTGGACCAAAGTTTGTTTTCCAAAACTCACACAAATATCAAGGAATATCTCCGAAATGGTTCACTTTACAACAACAACAAAAAAAAGTTATTTGGAGATAGATTGTGTTTGAGCGAGATGTACATTTTTTGTGGAGTAAGATTTGGTCTATCTCTTAAGGTTTACCAGTTATTCAAAAGTCATCCAGAATAAACAGAATTCAAAATATATATATATTTCACTTGTCATAAAAATATGTTAAACATATGGCATTTTAATCAATCGTTACAGCTATTTTTAGAAAATCAAAATGTTCGATAAATTTCCCATGTAAAGGTTAGTTTAGGGTGGAGGAATTTTTTTAAAAATCTTCGTGTCACATCCTTAAAAGACATTAAAATTAAGTACCAACTTTGGTTTTTTACGGAATTTTCGTTTCTGAGTTATGCTGTCCACAGACTGACACACACACACACACACACACACACACACACACACACGCGCGCGCGCGCGTGCGGACCTTTTTATAAAAACGAGTTTTTATTGAGGGGGACTCAAAACATACATTTCTGGTGAAATCTCGAGATCAAATTGTTGGGTAGAATGCAATACTTCCTATACATACTATAATTATGTAGTAGAGAAAGTAAACATAAATAAACATTAAATTATACCTGATTTCCATATTTATGAAATATGCTAATAATGGCAATGCTTATAAAACGAAGCTATTCTATTAAATACCGGAAGTTCTAAAGGCGGGCATTTTGCCAATGCCTACGAGGCAAAAGCCCTGCTGTGTATTATGATAATAGGAATGATTGAGATCATAAGCACACTTTCGCAACGGCCACGCTTCAAACTGCAAAATAAAAGAAAGACAAAAGAAGAAAGAGAGTAATTACATGATGGATGGAACGACCAGTTTAGAGCTTTTGTTTATCAGTGAGTAATTATGGGTCATAAATCCACGGAAGTAAGACTCATTCTGGGAAAACACATTACGTACATCAGTGTGTTCTAATATGTAATAGCAGCCTATAATGACACCAATGGCTGTGTGTCATTATAATTGTGAAGTATCAGCTATGGCACCGATGATCAGAAAAGTCGCGCGCTAGCCCACCATAAACTTCGAACGGTTACCATAAGCTAACCAGAATCTTCTAGAAGTTTCGCAATCTCGAACGTTCTGGAACTGTGTGGAAATTTCCAACGGCTATATATGAAAACACTCTCGCAAGTTGTCAGAGAGTAATTGAGTGAGAAAGTCGGCGAGTGGGTTTCTGTTACTATGAAAAGTGACGTTCTCCGAGCGAGTTTGTGACGACTGTTGTGACTTGCAAATAGTAGTGTTACTGCAAATGAATCCAGAATTCTTATGTTCGACTTTCCAGCGAGTGAACTTCTGGAAGAAGAGGCCGTCGTGCGTATTTCATTACGGCGCGAAGAAACTGAGTGACGGAGTAAATTGAATCAGTTCACATTCAGAAAGTAACAGTGTGAACAAATGAAGTCTAGGTGAATGTTGAACTAGGTTACTGAGCGACATTGGAGATCACAATATTGTTTTTTCTGAAACCCATCTTCAGTAATACCACTAGTGCTGACAGTTTTCAGCAGTTTAATTGACTTAACAAATGCTTGTTTGCCATGACTGTTCCACTGTGCGTGACTTGGTTTAAATCAACCAATAATGGGTGTGACAATTTCAAATTTCAACCAATGGCAGTCGTCATTCACGAAAAATGTATCACATTGCATTATCACCTCCTCTTTATTTTAATTACACTTCCTCTGCATTTCTTATGTTATTCTCAGGTTAGAGAATCTAGCTGCACTGTCCTACAGATGCGTAACATTATGTAATTTGACGCAATATAGCCGCTATTCAAGTGCCAAAAATGGTTGACTCTTGCTTCGGTGACCATCTAATGCTGAAATAGATGAAATAATTCGAAGATGGGAAACCTCAGAACACAGAGTACAAAAGGAAATATGTTTGGAATCAGTTTGACAAATTTTGTATTCAATAAAATTATGAATTAACAGCAGGTACTCCAACCACTGTCATTGCCAAGATCTTAAAAGATTGGAGCATCAACATGTTAATCTTATAGGCCGTACCAATGGACGCTGATGTATGCCTTTTAAGAGGTTAGTAACAATACAATATTTAAATAACATTTCATAGATTATATCATCATTTAATTCGTGAAATAGTCTTAATAAATGCAACTCGTGATAGTCAAATTCTCTAGATAAATTGACACTCGTAGCGTTACTTATGATAATTATTTCGAGACCGAAAGCATAAGTTTGAAAAGTTAATTGAATGACTATGGAAGATTATAAACAAAGAGGGGTTGGGCAGTATAGTTACAGGACGATGCCGTTTTTCTTTGTACTTTTAGCATAATCAATAAAATAACTTACCTATTTCATATTTCTGAAAACATAAGGTTTCTTGCTGAGAGGGATGACTCCGCGGTAATGTGAGAGGCTCGCAGTCAGAAGGTCGTAGGTTCGATTCATGTCACCGACTTACCTGACCCATGGGTTTTTCGGGGATTTCCTTGGGTCACTGGGCGAATGCTGGGAAGGATAATTACATCCCCTAATTTACTGTCTTTCCATTTCACTTTATTAATAATTTCATTCATCGTTCATCCTGTTAGTTCTTTCAGGGTCGCAAGTGTCAGCGAAGGTGTTAGGTGCAGCTTGGCAGGGATGATATGTACACAGGAACTCTTTCCGTCTCTCGTTCTAAGAGGGATCCCGGTAGAGGGGCCACATATGGGGCGTTGGACCCCGCTCCGAAGTCCTGAGTTGGCTCCAGAAGAGCTAAAGACCTAGAAGTGTCATCAAACTTAGCAAACCTGAGGGACCTCTGCCAATGTCTGTACCGGTAGTCTAGATCTGGCCACCTGGTGTCTCCTTTCACCTCATCCTTCCACCCGGGGACGCACCCTTAGAGGCATAGGTTCAGCCATGGAAAACATGATAGGCGTTAGGAGAGCTTTAATAAAGCAGGTCTGCAGTATTTCAAATCTTAGTTTGGTGTTGAGATATTCTTTTTCAGAAGTACAAATTTGAGGCTCCAAAATCATACTTCACCAAAAATGTAGATCTCGTTAAAACACCCATTTGTTAACCATTGCCAAATATATCCCTTGGTTTTATTTGAATTTTCAGTACTTAAACTTTTCCCACATATGACCTTTTTTTTAAATCGCCATAGTGTGAGAACGAAATTTCAAATCCATTACATAGCGACCTGCTCTTAAGAGTTGAGTATCACTTAAAGCCTACTTTATTTTAATATACTTACAAGTAAATATGTAATAAAACTATTTCTACTAATGCTTACCTCTGTTAACATGAAGCACATACAGGAATAAACGTTTGTAAGAGTGGTTAGTATAAGAGTAGAGAAATTTATGTCAGAGCAACACATTGTTTTTCCAGGTTATGAATGCAAGAGAGTATTTTGATTGTTAAATAATGTGACTGGTGATCATTTATATTCAATGACAAATAAATGTGTCATAATTTTGTATCTCAATTTTCTTGTTTATGCTATTAGTAATTTATATTTATTTTCTATTTTGCAACGCAGAAATATTCATTTGCAGTACTTTATATTCATGACTATGCTAATCGAAGTAACAACCGTAGTTGAAGTGTTTGATTAGTATAAAACTGCTAAAGATTAATTTATAGAGCGAGATGGCTCCGCGGTGGGGAGGTCCTTGATTCGACTCCCCTCGACCGCCCGCTCTGACTACAATCTCCTTTTCATCAGTTCTTTCTCATTCCGTTTGAGGTGCACTTCTAGACATTGTGGCAGTATCGGAAACATGGTGCATGTGCTCTACAAGGAAATAATATCCCCGGAAGCTCGTGTTCAATGGGAAGAATAAAACTGTCTTTTCTGTGGTATAACTGCAGACATTTGTGGTTCTCATCAAAAAGGACCCTTAAATGTTCACCAGTCACAGCAGACCTATATTTTTACTTTGTCTACTATTTATAAGTAGAGGAAGTATTGTATTCCACCCAAAAATTGGATGTCGAGACTTCACCACAAATATCTGTTTTGAGCTCCCCTGAATAAAAACAATTTTTAGATAAAGGTTCGTGTGTGTATGTGTGTGTGTGTGTGTCTGTGTGTCTGGCTGTCTGTGTGTCTATCAATCTGTAGGCAGCATACGTCAGAAACGAAGTCTGTTAAAAATCAAAGTTGGTATTTAAATTAAATGACTTTTAAGGATACGACATGAAGATTTTGAAGAAAATTCCCCCACCCTAAACTACCTTTTACATGGAAAATTCTTAGACAAATTTTATCTGCTTGAAAATAGCTCTAACAATTTTGATTAAAATGTCATATCTTTGAGATATTTTTATGGCAAATGAAATGTATGTCTTGAATTATCTGGCTATAGCCCATATAGTCCTATTTACTCTGGATGACTTTTGCATAACTGGTTAAGCGTAAGAGACAGACCAAATTTTACTGTGCCAAAAATGTAGATATTGCTAAAACGCATAATTTATGTCTAATATTTTTTAGAGTGAACCATTTAGGACAGGCATGTCAAACATCACTCCCAGGGTGTGAAGAGAGGAGTCCACTCCTTCTTAACTGCAGTAGCACGCGCTAGTAGAACCGGTTTTCGCTTTGTTTTTCTCGTTCTCCGATTTGAAGGGAGGGAAAATAGGGGAATATTTTCACACCTAGCGAGTGCTGTTTGACACGCCTGATTTAGGAGATATTCTTTGTTATTTGTGTGAGCTTTATAGAACTTATACTTCTGTCAAATGAAACATCGTTATTCGTTTTTTATATGTTGCCCCTGCAAAGAGAACGGAATTTGAAAGTTGTAACAGATTTTACTATCACTCAAAGCCTATTGTATGGAATGAGCAATAATTTCTGCAAATGTTTATCTCAACTAACACGTAGAAGATGTAGGAATAAAAGTTTGTAAGAATGGTCAGTACAAGAGTAGAGAAAGTCGTCTGAATGTAACACATCGGATTTTTTATTTGAGATTTCATTTTTGAAAATATCTTTTCACATATGTGTGTTATTGCAAATACTGGTTTATATATGCTCGTGCACAGACTTTGAAACAAGGAAATGTCGTACTCGACAAATAATTGCAAAAATCAGCTTTTTGTATTTGTCCTTCAATATATCATTAAAGTACATGCTAATTAAAAATCTAAGAAATTGATTTCATTTAATCGTTCAGAATTAATGAATAAATTAATGTAATATAAGTGCACCGTTTATTTTCATTTACTGAAGTTTGTAGGAGGGCCAAACAAAAGCAGATCACGGATCGAGTTAGGGCCCTGGGTTGGCAAACCTGCTCTAAGGCATGCATGTTCAAAAAGTATAACGTAAAAGGAGGGAATGTAGGGGGAGATATCTGGCAGGCGGATCCTTGTGTTCATCACCTCCAGGAGGAAGGGCAAGGGGAATGATCCTCAGGGGTTCATAGGCCGGTCGATAGACACACAAAGGTCTCTAATAATTCCAAGCTTAATCATTCGATCACAAGTGTGTGCTCCCAAGAGGTGCTTCCCTCCGGCGGAATGTGGAACAACTATCCATTCGAGGTGGCTCAGGAGAGGCTGCCATCTAAAAGGACCGAAGGGTACTTTCCAACAAGCAACTACCTGTACCATCATTCCAACATGGCACAGTCTCCAAGAGTACCTGAAACATGAAAGGGGAGGCGAAGAGAAACTCCCCCAGTGCTTGGTTTGCCAACCAGGGAAAACGACAAACTTGTGGCCTGTGTCCCTCACCCCTGGCATGTAAAATAACTCCTGTAGAACGAAATTCCGGCAAACCGGTGACGGTGATGTGATCCTGGCAATTGATAGCGTCGTTAAGTAACAATTTTTTAAAGGTAAACCGTAAGGCATGGGCAAAATATTAAAGCATAAAAACTGTAGTTGTCGTTAACATTCAGAATGTATGTCAAATGTATTATTTTGTAAGATTCATTCGACATATTATTTCTTGTTATTTGTTTGAATTTTAGAATACTTACTTTTCTCAAGGAAGTCTTTATTCGCTTTTTATTTCTAGGCCATGCAAAGAGAACGGAATTATAAAGTCATCACAGCGACTAGGTGTCAAAAAATTTGACTATCGCTTAAAACTGACTGTACTTTCACATTTCCCTTACAATAAGATAATTTCTGCAAATGTTTAACTCAATTAACGTGAACCAAATAGAGCAATAAGCGTTTATAAGAAGAGGGAGAGAAATTCAATGCCACAGCTGGGAATATTCCGATTCTATCTCTCAACATTGCCCACACATGGCTTGTGTGTTTAAGAACACCAAAAGTATGTTTGTTGGCATAAATAAATAATAACTTAAAGGAAGGGTTTGTATAAGGGTACAAAAAGTAATAGTAAAATAAAATTATTTCTCAATGAATATTGTGAAGCAGCTATGGTCCCCAGTTCTGAGGCTGAGGAGACATATTAAAAAATTATTTTATTGTTTAACGACGCTGTCAATTGCCAGGATCACATCGGCGTCACCGGTGTGCCGGAATTTCATCCCGCAGGAGTTCTTTCACATATCAGTGAATCTATTGACATGAAGCTGTCGTTTTTAAGCACACTTAAAAACCATCGGTCTGGGCCGGATTTGAATCCGCGACCTTAGGATCAGTAGGCCAGCATCTAACCAACTGAGCCACCCAGACCGACTAGGCTGAGGCGTGTTGGCAGGCTGAGGACAACCCGAGGTGTGTACTTGCCTTGTAAGGGCTTAACGAATTTCATGACAGGCTGACGGATGTAATTGAGTGACAGGAAGTAGCAAGATTTACTCCTCAACGGCTGCAGGTCAGGGTGTAACGGTCATTGTTCACCACTGGTGTTATAGCTGTATCCAAATAATACTGGGGTTGATTTTAAATTTTGAAATCCTAGCATCTCTTAGAAGTATTGTATGGGAGCTCAGCTTTTGCTGCTGGTGGAGTATCTGCGATGTTACCATTTATGCCCGCATGCCATGTGGGGCATGGCGACTCCTCAGTTGGCGTACTCTGGGGTTATAATCCCCAAGAGATCTAACCAGGGCGCTACAAGATGCCGGGTGAAGAGATAAGCCGACGGGATAGCACTTTAGCAGCGTAATCACAGCGTTGTCCAGAGATAACGTAATTGTTCCAGCACTCACTCCCCACCTCCCGAACACTCTAGAACTCTCTTGAAAATTCCAGCGACTATATAAGGGAACGCGCTCACGAGTGCGCCATTGAGTGCATCTCTGGTGCTATGTTAAGTGTAGTTCTACAAGTGAGTTTTTCACTACTGCTGCCAAGTACGGTGAGTGCTGCTGCGAGAGATTAGTTAAGTCTTGTGTTCGACTCCCCAACGAGTGAGCCATCCGAAGAAGAGGAAGTTTCGCGCGTATTTGATTACCTACGCCTCTTTGTCGCAAAGAAAAACATAGGTAAACACTTTAATATTTGGAAATTTGACCCATAGAAAATCGTTAACCCTCCGTTGGTCGCCAGGGGCCAGGGGGACCCTTAGGTTTATTTAAACGTGTAATTTTTATACGAATGCAGCTACGTAATTGATTGACTGGGACATCTAACATGACCTTACCTGACTGTTAGCTGAAGCGACAACCTTATCTGTTCATTTCTCTGGTTGCAAGAATGAATAATCAGCAGTAATGTTCTCCAGAGGCCAGCCAGGTCCTGCGCGCCATTGCTCACATGCGTTTTTCCTGGTTAGCTGTGTAATATCGCTTTCTCATAGCAAACAACTGTTAGTCCTTCGTGTTGGACACGAGTAAAAGATATGATCAAGAAAATCCCATCGTCTACTTTGCGATGATGATGGCGACTTACCCGTAAATGACAATTTGTATGAATCAGATGATTGTAATTCTGAATATAAACTGGAAACGAGATCTTTATATTCAGAAACTCATTATAAAGTAGAGGTAGACGATGAGAGCAATCTTTGTGATGATAATGTGTATTTTGTAGGTAACATCATATGCTTATTCAAAGTTGTTTATTATTATTATTATTATTATTATTATTATTATTATTATTATTATTATTATTATTATTATTATTATTATTATTATTATTATTATTATTATTATTATTATTATTATTATTATTGTTGTTGTTGTTATTGCACTTGTTATTGTTGTTATTTCAGCACTATGTCTAACTTTACTGCCACAACAGCTACAAAGAAGAACAATGTTGTCAAAGATCTTCAGGCAAAATATAAGCCTGAATAACCCACAGATGACTTCTCAAATACATCACCAACCTTAATGAAAAGGAAACGATGTGAACTCTGTAACAAAGACAAAAAGAACTGCAAAATTAAACATTCATCTTTTAAATACAACACTCCGCTCTGTTTGAATAAACATGTCAAAATTATTTGTGATAGTTGCTTGCTCACTGAAAACACAGAAGAGGCAGTAGATGGATCTGAGTAACTGAACAATTCAAATTACAAGATGTGTACCTGAAAGTCGCAGTTTATTTTCTTTACATTTATTGCAATAAAATTATGTGTACCGTTTTCGTATAATATTTTATCTGGTCTATATAATAAGATAATACTAATAAATAATGTATATTTAACTTAAATAAAGCTAAACTAGGCAAATATGAAAATCGGAAGGAAAAAAAATGTTAAATTCAGGCATACAACCACAAAAACCTAGTGAGGACCTACTGGGCCCCGCGCGACTAGCCATGTTCTTCCAAACCGCGCGCGCCTAATGGAAGAATAACAAAGTGACTTCAAAGAAACAAACTATTGACATGTAGAAGCTGCTGCAGCGTATCTTCCCTGGCAGTAAGATATGTGAAAATGTACATTTCCTGTACCGTACCATCCCAGGGTCGCGCTCTGCACACGCCAAATGTTTCCAGAAGGACATTAAGGTTATTACCAAGTATCGGGGACGACAAGGTTTCCAAGTTTCATACACACACTGACTCATAAACTGCTTTTTTCTTTCTGCTAGATAAAGGATGTATTGCATACAACCCAAAAATTCAATACCGGTATTTCATCAGTAATTTAGGTTTCTAAACTACACGGATCAAAATAATAAAGTCAGTGTGTTTGTGTGTGTGTGTGTGTGTGTGTGTGTGTGTGTGTGTGTGTGTGTGTGTGTGTGTGTGTGTGTGTGTGTGTGTGTGTGTGTGTGAACAGCATAAATCAAAAAGAAAAGTTCAGTTAAGTACCAATCTTGTTATTTAAGGCACTCCGGAAAGGTAAAAGATATTGAGATGTCCGTTTTTGTTTTAACGCAATCAATGATATTTTAGCTTTGAAGTGATATATACGTTATGGTTTGCTCAAAATTAAACCCATTTAACACAGTTTGGATGCCAAGTGGGCGTGGCAAATCTAGTATATGGCTGGCGAACCATTGGTAAGTGTGTTTCAAGTAAAAATACCCTTTGTAGCATGATCAATCTACCCCTAATCTGCTACTAAATTTAATACTTATCACTAATATATAGCATGTAAGGTATGTTGTTTGGAACACTATGAAACTACAATTTTTTTTAACATTTGCAAAATTACAATCTGTTCAATAGTTGAACAATAAGTAACAATGATAACATATTACTTTTACAAACTATGGCCCATTCGCCATAAATTCGCTTATAATTTGGGTGCAAATCTGTACTGCAACTCCAAGACTTGGTTTCTCTGTAGTCGGCTTGTTGTGCTGCTGCTGTTGTCAAGTAGATTTATTGCCAGTGTATTGGGATGACTGTAGAGACGCTTTTGGTAGGACAGGCTGTATGCTGCGATTTCCTGTTTGATTGTTGGGAGTTTAAAATCATTGTAGATGTACTTATTACCGATGTACCAGGGGATCTTACCAATGGTTCGCAGAGTTTTGGATTGAAAACGTTCTAATATTTCGATGTTTGAGTTGCTTGCTGTACCCCATAGTTGAATTCCATATGTCCAAATTGGTTTCATATAGTTTTGTAGATGATTCGTTTGCTTGTCACTGAGAGTTGTGATTTAGGTCCAAGAAGCCATTTTGGAATATTTTAAATTTAGCTGTTTGCGTTTGGTGCATATGTTTTCTTTTTCCAGGTGAGTCGTCTGTCAATGTACATCCCTAGATATTTCACGTCTTGTGCTTCTGGAATAATCTGATTGTTGTAACAGATGGACATGAGCATGTTACGTGGTGACTTTTAGATTCATTAACTTAAACTCTCCACTTCTTAGGCCAGATTTCGATGTCAGAAAGATGGTCTTGTACAATTTGGGAAGCAGTAGTAGGATCTTCATGAGCTGACAGAATGGCTGTATCATCTGCAAAAGTTGCTATTGTTGTGTTTTCTTTTGTTGGTAGGCCAGCAGTATACAATATGTATAGAATTGGTCCTAGTAAACTACCTTGTGGTATGCCAGACTTAATAGGGAGAAGTTCTGTAAGGCTATCTTGGAATTTTACTTGAAAATATCTGTTTTCTATGTAAGATTTTAATAACACATAAAAATGATGTAGCAAAGATTTCTTCAGCTTAAACTTTAGTCCAGTATGCCAAACTTTATCAAATGCCTGGCTAACATCAAGAAATACTCCTGAGCAGTACTGTCGTCGTTCAAATGCGTGGTTAATCACTTCAATTATTCGATGTATTTGTTCAATTGTGGAGTGTTGGGGTTGGAATCCAAACTGGAAGTTGGGAATCAGTGAAGACAAGTGAGGTTTCAGTTCATTGAGAAGTAACTTCTCAAATAACTTAGAAAGCACTGGGAGCAAACTAATTGGTCGGTAAGATTTTACTTCATATAGAGGTTTTCCTGGCTTTAGAATGACTATGATCTGTGCTATTTTCCAAGCTCCAGGGAAGTAACCAGTCCTTAATATAGCATTAAACATACAATTTATTAATATGACCGCTTTAAATGGTAGCTCCTAAAGCATTCGTCCAGTGATGAGATCATATCCTGGGGTCTTTTTTGCATTTAACTGGCTTATAACTGTTCTTGTCTATATAATATAGGCGGAATTGGAAGTGCCATTTGAAGTGGAGTATAGAGATATTCCTTAATCTCATCTTCGTCTTTTTTATGGATGCACGAAGAAAAGGGTTGAAATACTGAAGAAAGATGTTCGACAAATAGGTCCGCCTTTTCTTGACTACTTCTTGCCCAAGTGCCATCTTTTTTTTGAAGTGGGGGTATCGGCTCCGTAGGTTGTTTCAACTTTTTTGTATGATCTAATACCAAACTTTGTATTAAAACATTTGAGTCGCAAAGCACTTGCTATCCTAGCTTCATTGTTCAACAGTTTTATGCGAATGGGTTATTTCCCAAGAATCTGGAAACACGCCATAGTTATTGTTATTCATAAACCTGGAAAATGCCCTTCCAATCCAACAAATTGTCGTCCAATAAGTCTGCTGCCAACTCTGTCCAAGGTGTATGAAAAGATTATACTGAAACGTTTAGGAAAATTTCTAGAACAAGTGTCACTATTACCTCCCTTTCAATTTGGTTTCCGTCGCAAACATTCAACTACTCATCAAATTCTCCGAATTACAGAGCAAATAGCACAAGGCTTCGAGAAGAAAGAACACACTGCTGTCGCATTCCTTGACTTCACTCAGGCATTTGACAGAGTTTGGCATCAGGGTCTACTATACAAACTGTTTCTCTATAGCACTCCAGACTACCTCAACAAAATAATATCTTCCTTTCTATCATACCGTACCTTTTCAGTTCGAATAGGTAACAGTCATTCTTCTACCAGACCTGTAACAGCAGGTGTTCCACAAGGTTCAATATTGGGTCCAATTCTGTTCAACTTGTTCACTTCTGACATACCTACAACGCCCACAGCTCAAATAGCAATGTATGCCGATGATACTGCCATCTATGCAACCCATCGTAATTTACACACCGCTAGAAATCGCCTTCAAGAGGCCTTAAACTTAATCATACCCTGGCTTGACAACTGGCGCATTTCTCTCAACCATGACAAATGTGAAGCAATGGTGTTTACATTATGCAGACCGGAATATCCACCATCAGTAACGATAGCAACAAATTCTATACCCTGGAAAAGTGACAGAGAAACGGTGAAATACCTTGGTGTACTGTTTGATAGAAAACTCACGTGGAAGCCACATATAAGTAACAAACTCAAACTTGCTCAAATAAGACTGACAAAACTTTATCCACTTCTCAACAAAAAATCTTCGCTTAAGTTAAAAAACTACATACTATTCTACACAACTCTTTTAAGGCCGCTTTTACTATATGCCTGTCCAATTTGGGGAGGAGCCAGTGCTACAGAAATTAAACGCATCCAAACGTTTCAAAACAAAATCTTACGTATCTCAACTAATGCGCCATGGTTTGTCAGAAACAATCAACTACACAGAGAAACTGGAATCAGTACCATTCAACAGTCAATTTCTTCACAAGCCGAACAGTTTTACAGCAATCTAAAGAACGTTCCTGGATCTATTCACTACTCTCTTGGCAGAAAATCCAGCTTTCCAACACGCATCAAGAGTCGTCTACACTGGACCAGTTATCACAGCAAGATCTGATTTAATTTCAACTAATACTGTCAGTGAGGGGTCCAATGGGGTTTACCTCATTTCAATGTTACTTATTATATTTTATTTATTGTTATAGGTATTTCAACAATGGTCTGTAGAGCGCACATGCGCTGATCGATTAATAAATCATTTAAAAAAAAAAAACTTTTTTGTGACCTTCCAGAGCGAATAATCTGTAGCTTCTGTAGGAGTTAAATTTCTCAAGTATTCCTGGATATTCCCATTTTTAAAATCCTGTATCAGGCGTTTTAGCTGAAGATCTGTTAAATAAATTTTTATCGCTAGGATACCTTCTATTTTTCCAGTTTCTTCTTAGTTGTCGACGTTCTTTTATTTTTTCGCGAATAATCTGTGGATATGTGTTAACAGTTAATCAATTTTTTATGGTTCAATTCTGGAGTAGCCTTCAACATAGCAGAATGAATTAGCTTGGTAAAGTCGCTACGTGTTCTTCTATTTCTTCAGATTGTTTAAGGCTAACGTTTAGGTTTATGTTATCCTCTATGATTTGTTCAAAGTGATCCCAGTCAGTGTATCTGTTACTCAGAGTGAATGGTCGTTGTTTCAAAGCTACAGTGGTGCTCAACATCATTACTATGATAGAATGGTCGGAAGACAGATCGAAGCATGACTCTATTGTCACATAATCTGGTGAAATTCCCTTTGTTATAAAGAAGTCTAATAGATCCAGTATTTTGTTTCTATCCGACGGCCAGTATGTTCGTTCTCCAGTTGATAAGCTCTGTAAATTATCGTTTGCTATTGCAAAATATAGCCGTCGGTCTCTGGTAGAGGTTAAACGAGATCCCCAAAATGTATTCTTTGCATTCCAGTCACCGCCTGCTATGAATTTATTGCCTAGAGTCCCAAAAAACGCTTGAAATGCCACTTTGTTTATGGCATGTCGAGGAGGACAATAGATGGACGATATAGTTAAGGGAACTTTTGGTGTGGTTACATTTATGCTTGTAGCCTGTAGGAAGTCTTTATCGTTTTTAGGCATTTCGTGATGAACAATTGAATTTCTTATTATAATGGCAGTTCCGCCATGAGTTCTACCTGAGGTATGGTTTGTGGTGTATATTGCATAACCTGCTATTCTTAAATAATTTTTGTTCGTAAACCTTGTTTCAGAAATAAGCATGATATCTGCATCTTCTGTTTTTAAGAATAATTCTAATTCTTGTCTGCGTTGAGACAAGCTGTTGGCATTCCATGATGAAATTTTTAGTGAGTTAATCATTTTGTTTTCTGCTGGCGATGGTCTTGATGAGATCGAACATTCCATCCATCATTTTGTCCATAATTTTTTCTACAGTTTTTTCAAACCTTGTGAACATCTGTTCCATAGCAGAAAGTAGTTGTGTGGTTTCATTATTATTTGAATTTATGTTTCCGTTGGTTATGTCTGCGTAAGTCTTGCCTGATACGGTAGGACTTTGTATGGTGATATGTGCCGCTGCTGGTGGCGTGTTAGCTGTTAATGAAACACGTTTCTCTCTAAGTGGTGGAAATATCTTCTCCTTGTATTTTCTATATGTGTGACATCCTCTATAACTTGCAGGATGGTTTTGGTTGCAGTTTACGCAAGTAGCTGGAGTGTCCAGCTCTTTGTTACAGACGGCAGTCGGATGATCGCCACCGCACTTACCGCATCTGAAAGGGCGATTACAGTGGTTCTTGGTATGTCCAAACCTTTGGCAACGTTTACATTGAACAATTTCCCTTTTTGTGTATGGTGGCTCAAAAGTTACTATCATATTGTTTAAGTGTTTCACCTCAAATATTGTTTTGTTGTTAGAAGCTGGTTCTAAATCGATAAAGAAAAGTGGCAGAGGCTCTTTTGTAACTCGATGCAACACATTTACTATATTTCTTACTGTGTGCCTAGTTCTTCTTTAATCATGCTTACGTCCTCCGTGTGGTGCATTCCTCTAAGTACTACCCTATACGCTCGTTCGTGTTTCAGCTGATAAGTGTAGTGACTGATATTTTCTTTTAAGAAATATTCTCTAATGAATTTTTAGCTCTCTATGTCCACTGGCATCAATTTCACAAGATGTCCAGATTTCATTACAGTTAATGTGTATTTCTCTTTAGAAATTACACAGTCCATCACTTTTTTAAATTCTTGGATATTCCTTACACCTGTTACAAAAATAGATAGAGCTTTAGGTGTATGTGCATCAAGCGTTTCATTTGTCTCCTGATTCTCCAGGTCGCTCAGTGCTGCAAATCTATTTGAAGTTGGTAAACTATAAGTGCTACGCAATGGGGATGCATGTAACATTCCTGCGTTAAGCTTAATAGATGGCACCTCATCTTGCTGCCACTCCTTTGAGGGATTTAAAGTGCGCATTCGCTTTCTGTTTGGTGTTGTAGGAGAATGCTGGTAATCATGCTCCATTTCATGATTTACTGACTCCGTTAGTGAAGCATTTTCATTCATATCATCGTCTACATTTGACGGTATCATTGCTAGGCTAGTTGTTGGATTATCTGATTCGTGTAATTTTAAGGTTGGAGCACGTATGTAATTCCTAGTGGTCTTACCAGGATCTAAATCGCTCTTGGTCCTCCCCATTTATTTCCAAGCGGAATAAAAGAAGAAATCCTTATTCGTTTATAAAACAAAAACAAGTTTTGCTTTTTTTTTTAATTTATTTAGAGTCGGTTCAACAATTACGTCATATCGCGACTATTCTATGTAATACAGCGGTATACAATAAACTTGTTACAATTATTTAACCAAAAACATGAAAATACTAATCAACACATCAGTACAACAAAAATATCCTTCATAAGGTTCTGCTTTTGTTTACTCCTCAAAGCAGTTAGCAACAGATATGGCAGCAGTTTATGTTTGGTTAGAAAGCTGATATTTTTAAAAACCAAATAACTTATTATATTATTTAAGAAAAGCGTTGCTAACACTTACGTGATGAGACTGGTCTCAAGGCTGCAATCTAATAAGGAGATGGTGGTTATAAAGCCGATACAGTGCTTTAAAAAGAAATATTTCACTTAGGCACTAATCCAGCGACAAACAATATTCGCATGGCCTACTCCGTCTGAAAGTTGAACTAAACTACATTAGTGAAGTGACAGTGAAAATTGAACTAAATTACATTAGTGAACTGGAAGTGAAAATTGAACTAAATTGCATTAGTGAAGTGACAGTTTAAGTTGAACTAAATTACATTAGTGAACTGGAGGTGAAAATTGAACTAAATTGCATTAGTGAAGTGAGAGTGTAAATTGAACTAAATTGCATTAGTGAAGTGACAGTAAAACAACTAAATGACATTGGTGAAGTGGAAGGAAATTGAACTGAAATACATTAGTGAAGTAATAACTACCTGAACTAAATCAGATTCGTGAAATAGAGTGAAAATTGTAACGGTTATTGGATAACCAGTTACTTTGTATTCGTTACTTGGTAACAGTTATGGGGTAACTATTTACTTTGTATTCGTCACTTTTGTAACCGTTATTGGGTAACCAGTTACTTTGTATTCGTTACTTAGTAACAGTTATGGGGTAACTATCTACTTTGTATTGGTTACTTTGGTATCCGCTATTTTCCTCCCTTTTTCGACATATTTTTCTGTGCTTTCCAGAAGTCCATTTTCTACGCATACACACAATGCCACACAAACACCCATACACAAGGCGGGGTTCAAACCCTCAACCCCCTGCGCGGTAGAGAGTTTAAGACACACGTTCCAGCGACCTGGGTCGGCAATTATTGTGTAACTAGTTACTTCATATTCGTTACTTTGTGGCCATCGCTGTGGCGAGCCAACTTCAACTGTTTATTAAGACGTACAAGGAGTGTAATAGAGCTGTAACTGTGAGAGACAGTTGCGATTCGTCTTCTCCACTAATGAAGAGACATTTATTTTCACGTCCTCTCAAGGTTCTTGTTACCGTTAGATAAGGTAATGCAGACAAACCGTACCGTACTGTGCGACCCGTACTTGCTGTATTCCTGCTTCCAGACATGTTACTACTCCACCACTTATTCACAACTGCACTTTCCACCAGTGTTGGCAACCAAATACACCAAATCCCGCTACTCGTGGAACAAAATTATGCCACCAAAACATAATTCATATAAGTCTTAGAAAACATGTATATATAAACTTAAAAGTAAATGAGTAAATGTAGTGCTGACAGTGGCATTTTGATTCTTCTTGTGTTTCTGACTTTCATGTTGCTTTCAAAAGACCAGTCCTTTTTCCCCTAAAACAACATTCCATGTCCTGCATTTTTCTTGTACATGTATTTAATGGTTGCGCTATGGTACATTATGTAAATGGCGTAGTAAATGGTAGTGTATTGGTAGGGAATGAAACATAACACAGAATACAACGAATTAAGAAATTTAATAAGACATTCAAACATAATGGCCACCAAAAACTGTGATCATGACGATCACTGTGATCAACATAAAATAGTACTTTTCGGTTCAAAATAACATTAGTCATGATCACTATCAGTTTCTTCAATCTGAACTATGGTATGCTGAAAGGGAGCTTCCAAATGTTTATGAGATCGCGAATGTTCCAGTTAAGGGGATTTTGTAAGCTGATTTGGGTCAAGGATATGAATTTTGTGTTTTTTGCTGATTTTGCAAGTTTAGCCCCTATTTTATCATAACCTAGTCTTTTAACCCCTAAAAATCTACCAGACGTATCTTCAAAATAAATTTGACTGTTCATAGGCGGTTATGAGTAAAAAAAATATGTTCATTAAAATGTTATGTAACAAAATATGGAAATAATATGTATGTGATATAAACTATCATTACTTTTTAAAAAGTACTGGTTTATGTGTAGTAAGTTTTACGCTTCTAGAACAAAAATGGAGTTAAACTTCTTAAAACTAACATAGCTGGTATAGAGCTTTCAACCTCCCCTTAAGGAGCTCTTTATACACCCTCTCTGTTTAGAGAAGGTTCGAAGTTCAACGCTTCCGATTTCTAGAGGAATCTAGTAAAACACGATCACATAACGTAAACAAAGCGATCGATATGTGGTAACGCCCGATAGGTATGCAACACATCTAACGTACTTGTAATGCGGGGAGGTTCTTATCCAACCAACTCTCCTAGGAAAACTGCACTTACGCTAGCCTACGGAGTTTTACTTCTCTGGTTATAGTCATTTCGGAAGAATAATCTTCTTTCAACCACTTATCGAAAACAACTCACTTCTCATCTTTCGACAATTCTCCGGGGAATTCTTTTTTCCTTCCTTCTTTACCACGTAATAGTAGTGTCCCACCCAAAAATTCGTTGCGCCAAGATTTCACGTTTTGAGACTCCCTGAATAAAATAGGCATTTTAAGATAAATTCCGTGTTTGTATAATTCGCCTCTTTCTATCTCTCTCTCTTTGTCTTTCTTTCCCTCTCTCTCTTTGCGCGCGCGCGCGCGTGTGTGTGTGTGTGTGTGTGTGTGTGTGTAAATGAAAAGTTAAATACCAAACTTAGTATTTAAGTTCAGCATCTTACAGGGATGCGGCAAGAAGATATTCAAGAAACTTTCCCCACCCAAACTCCATTTACATGGAAAATGTGTGAACGTACATGTAAACAGATATACATACACACCAGGTGGCCCACTCCACCCGGGTTTGGGGTAAGTAGAACCCTTGGTGAGTTAGTTGCAGAAGTCCCCGGGGTAAATCCAGCCAGTGGCGTGCGTATACTTTGTTCTGTATACAGGATAACGTGTGTAACACTTGATAATAGATGAGGACAGTCATAGGATATTTTCCACTTCACTTACAGGACTTTATTTTCCAGGTAATAAACTCATTCCCACTCCACCCGGCATATGTTTGTGAACATATACAAGTGCACACACACGTCCTACTTATTGTAAAATGGTTTGACTCACTCATAAATCTTCACGGTAATATATAATATATAAGTAAATGGATATTGGCATGAAATTGATAAACTCCAACACCTGTTGATCGATCACCATGAAAATTGACATCTGCTTTTAATGAGGAAGGTTTTTACTTTGCAGGTATTACATTCACGTGGTTTTTTCCGCTAACTTTTCTTTGCATAACACACTCATATGTCCTTCTCTGCTCGCTCTTCAACATAAATTCATGCAATTTTCTAGTATTGAAATATAAATGCAACGTATTACACTACTCGCTTTTCTTTTATGAAACACGATCACATATATTTCCCTACTTCCTCTTCTGCCATCAATCAATACAATTTTCTATATTTGACATGGTTCTCCACTTACTCTTCACCATGTGATATTTGTGATTGTTCAACGTGCTTTTGCATAATGTCCTCCCAGTGTTTTATTTAATTATTTATTTTATTCTTGTTATTTATAGTATCCTAAGAGTTTTAGTTAGCTCTGCATGTACATTAAGCAATATTTTTTATGTATCCAAAGAAACACAAAGTTATCGGGGCAAGTGCAACGTAAGCCTCAAAGTTGCTAGAATAAATCGTCTAACCACCGTCAATGCCGGGTATTTCAGCAAGTACTTCTTTAAAATAAAGTTGACACAAGATCCTACATTTTCCCACTTATTCATTTTTGCTGCGATGTCCCCCGAAAGGTAAAGTTTCTTTACAGTAGCGGAATTCCGCTACGTTCGCAACAATGAGCGCGGGCATGGCGGGGCGAGCTCATTTGCTCCGAGGCAAGGTCAGCATGTAAGTAAATAGTATATACCAGGTGTCAGCGGCGCCTTATTTTTTGGAAGGTAGGCCACCCATCAAACGGCATGTGCCCCTTAGTCCAGTTTTGCGCTTACTAAAATGTATTGCTTGACGTTCTTAAAGAGAGGGATGCGCAAAATTGAGAGCAACAGTGGTTTAAGGGACAGAACGTACTCCTCGCTAAAGTACACCTCAAAAACATACGACTCGTTTACTGAGAGCGAATTCCGTTTTCCGGCCGATTTTGCAAACTTTTTATTAGAGCATACATAGCAACGTAATTCAGTAAACGCCTCGGAAAAAATGGACCTATCATATGAGTACACTAACAACGTCAGCTAAAAAGAAAATGGTGGATTCTTGTACTTCGAGCAGGGGTTGGCTGCCAAAAATCAGGAAAAATTTAGAGACACGCCTCATCCATCATGGACCCGTACAGTCAAAACGGACATATTATTAAACAACAGTTTATTTACATTTTTTGCGTGAACTGCGCCTCGTGCATCTCAATTAATATGCATAACAGCTTCTGCCATTTAAGTAATAATATTAAAACGCCCAGTAAATGATTGAAACTGTCTTAAAAGGCTAAATCAAGCACGAAAACTTGCGAGGTGGCAATGGGATAGCGCCAGACATACAAGTCCTACTATTGCACGCGGTACGTGCTTTCAGTCAAGTCCCCAAACAGCTGAATAGGATTGTGACGTATACTCTCCGCTAACCCCCAATGACACAGGTTCGAGTCTCAGCATTGTAAATATTTTTTTTTTTTTTTTTTTTTTTTTTTTTTTTTTTATGTTCATCAAAACTTGGAAACCGAATTCACAATAATCTAATTATAAAGTCTCTGAGGGTTTAGGACATAATTTAAATCGTTTTGGGTTGCCTGCATTTTGTAATTGAATAGATATAATTACTTCTGCCCCGTTGGACTGGCATGATGTAGTGTGTTGCGAAAGCCGACCCCTGCATTCACCACACGTATGCTGTCGCGCGATATTTTGTGCCAGTCTTTCATTATGTATTCGACAGACGAGTACGTAGATATGCTTTTGATCTACGGAGAAGAAAAAGAACAAATACACCAGCGGCTCAGCATCTATATCGGGAGAAATATCCGAACAGACGACAACCAACAGCAAACAGCTTCCGGAATGTTGAAAGGCGTCTGCGTGTAACAGCGTCACTTGCAAGAATGCCTCCTCATAGACACGCACCAGCAACATCGGGTGTTAATGCAGAAGCAGTTTTGAATGCCACCCAGAACAATCCGTATACTAGTACACGGGCAGTTGCTCAGGAGGTGAACATCAGCCAATCTTCTGTAGTGCGAATATTGAACACTAATAAGTTCCATCCTTATCGTTTGCACCTACACCAAGCACTTCACGTGAGAGATTTCGAAGCTCGAGTAACCTTTTGTGAATGGTTGCTGGAGCGAGTAGCAAGTGATGTGGGATTTGCATACAGGATATTCCTTTCTGACGAATCAACATTCCACAACAATCGAACTGAAAATCGTCACAATATACGCTATTGGAGTGTTGATAATCCTCATTGGGTAAGGGAGGCAGCATTCCAAGAGAAGTGGGGTGTAAATGTCTAGTGTGGAATCTTGGGATACCACCTTGTTGGATCATTATTCTTCGAGGGGAATCTAACAGGAGTACGCTACCAGGAATTCCTCTGTAGCTCACCCCTTATTACTAGGGAATTTGCCACTGCAGGAGCGATTGACGATGTGGTTGCAATACGACGGCACTCCTCCGTATCGATTGAGGATCGTCTGCAATCATTTGAATGCTGCACATCCTGGTCATTGGATAGGAAGACAAGAACCAGTCTCCTGGCCAGCCAGATCACCTGATCTGACACCCCTCGACTTGTTTCTCTGGGATTATTTAAAAGAACGCGTTTATGCAGAGGAGCTGGGCAATCTAGAAACCCTTCGTCAGCGTATTACAGTGGCTTGTAGAAATGTTCAACCCGCCATGCTACACCAAGTCAGGGGCTCCATCCAACAGCGTGCCCAGGCGTGCATTACCCAAGAAGGTCATCAGTTCGAGCACTTGCTTCGTTAGAGGAGTCGTGTTCCAGGAATAGAAAAATGATCATTCCAGCGCCGCTAAAGGTATCACTATGAAACATTTTTAATAGCACAATAATTCACTGTCTACAAAATTGAGTTTAACTTCCATGTTAAACACTGACAATGTAATTTCTTTGCTTTCTGTGTTCAAATGTGTATAAAGATCCTTATTTCAATTGCACCTACCTATAGGTGTGTTTAAACAACTACATAATTGTAGTTCACCAATAAAGAAACATCAAATAATGCCATAACACACAAATAAAACAATAAAAACGAATATAATAACAGTTTTCAGAATAATAAATTGCGAATTGTGAGGATTGCACGGTAAAAAAATAGTATGTGCAGGTGATTGGAACCACCTTCACAGCAGACAGATTACTTCGGAGTCTTTCATTCGTTCCAACTGAGCTACCTAGAAACGGGTGAGGTAAACATTTCGTTTAAGATGTAATATTCGCTGGTTCCAGTGAACATTTACAGAAGTGCAAACGTCAGTTGTCTAATATATTAAAAGGCGATGTGATAATATCTATATTAGCACTAATTTCATCGAGTGTTTAACATACATGTTAAATACGCGGGTAGAGCCTAGTAACGGGGTCGATGTTTTCATGTTGGAGTGTAAAATGCGGATTGCATGAAACTCGAGAATAAGGGGCAGCTGACTCACCTGGTATAGTCCGCGGAATGCAGCAAAGTAAGTTACCCCAACCTCACTGTCGCCCGCCACCCTAAAACGTGACATACTTCGGACTGCTCTCAGCCTGCCAACAGAACCACGACGGAAAGTAAATTCACAATTGTCGGAGACGGGGGCGGCGCCATAACGTTGCCACTTACGAGGAGCACATGGACAGTATGAGGATAGCACTGACAAGTTTTAGAAAATCAAACAAGAATGACTTATTTAAAAATCTGATGTGTTGCACTCACATGACTTTCTCTACTCTTGTACTAACCATTCTTACAAACTCTTATTCCTATATCTTCTTCGTGTTAGTTGAGATAAATATTTATACAAATTATCGTATTGTTCTCTTTGCACGCTTAACATATAAAAAATGAACAACGATGTTTCATTGCACGAAAGTTCTAAGTTTTCCGAAACTGACACACAAAGCAAGGAATATTTCCGAAATGCTTCACTCTACACAAAAATTTATTGGGACATAAATTATGTATTTTAGCAAGATCTACATTTCTTGTAGAGTATGATTTTGTCTATCTCTTACGGTTTACAAGTTATTCAAAAGTCATCCAGACTAAACCGGACTACATACGCTATAGCCAGAAAATTCAAAATATACATTTCATTTGTTATAAAAATATCTCAAACATATGGCATTTTAATGAAAATCGTTAGCGCCATTTTCAAGAAAATGAAAATTTTCGAAAAATTTTCCATGTAAAGGGTAGTTTAGGGTGGGGCTATTTTATTCAAAATCTTCGCATCCTTGAAAGACATTAAACTTAAATACGAACTTTGGTTTTTCACCGACTTTTCGTTTTCTAGTTATGCTGTCCACAATCTGACAGACTGACACAAACGCGCGCGCGCGCGCAGACCTTTTACCAAAAGTGCCTTTTTTGGATTCAGGGTGCCTCAAACATATATTTCCGGTGAAATCTCGACATCGAATTTTTGGGTGGAATAAAATACTTCCTCTACTTACTACTTACCAGTAGAGAAAGTAAAAAACTTATGTGCTGCACTCATGACTTTCTCTATTCTTGTACTAACCATTCTTACAAACTCTTATTCTTCTATCTTCTTCGTGTTAGCTGAAGTAAACATTTCTAGAAATTATCGTATTGCTCGTTTTCTTGCACTTGCAACGGGACTATGGGAATACAGTAGGCTTTGAGCGATAGTAAAATCTTTTAAAGCTTTGAGATTCCGTTCTCTTTGCATGGTTAACATATAAAAAATAAGATATATTGCACACACGTGCCTTTAGCTTCTCTTGTACTAACCATTCTTACAAACCCTTACCCCTATATCTTCTTCGTGTTGCTTGAGATAAACATTTGCAGAACTTGTCTTATTGCTTATTTCCTTATAGGTGCAAGGGGAATATTAGAATACCGTAGCTTTGAGCGACAATCAGATCTTTTAAAGCTTTGAGATCCCGTTCTCTTTGCACACTTAACATATAAAAAAATGAACAACGATGTTGCATTCCACGAAGATTTAAGTTTTCGGAAACTGGCCCAAATAACAAGGAATATCTCCGAAATGGTTCGCTCTACAAAAACATTTATTGTGACATAAGTTGTGTGTTTTAGCGAGAACTACATTTTTGTACAGTAAGATTTTCTCTATCTCTTACGGTTTACGAGTTATTCAAAAGTCATCCAGAGTAAACAGGACCACATAGGCTATAGTAAGAAAATTAAAAATATACATTTCGTTTGTCATAAAAATATCTTAAACATACGGCATTTTAATCAAATTCGTTAGAGCTATTTTCAAGAAAATCAAAATTTTCGAAACGTTTTCCATGTGAAGGCCAGTTTAGGGCGAGGCTATTTTCTTCGAAATCTTTGTGTCGCATTTTTGAAAGACATTAAACTTAAATACCAACTTTGGTTTTTAACCGACTTTTCGTTTTTGAGTTATTCTGTCCACAGCCTGACACACACACACACACACACACACACACACACACACACACACACACGGACCTTTTTCTAAAAATGCATTTTTGGGGGGGGGATTCAGGGGCCTCAAGATATATTTCCGGTGAAATCTCTAAATCGAATTGTTGGGTGGAATACAACACTTCCTCTACCTGCTATACGTAGTAGAGAAAGTAAAAAAAGGATTTTTTCTCAGCTTCCTAGCTCTAGGAGTTGTTTGTAAGACACATGAAAGCTGTATTACATATGTAGGGAATATCAAATGATCACAGATGAGGCAATTACCAATCCCATATTTGGTGAACTGGATAAGTTACAAGTAAACAAAGTTCGTAATAAAGTGATTGCTCAAACAAAAGCGGGAGGGGGGGGGGGCTCTCTGTCATGAGCTCTTGGGTGTTCAAACAAGAGTTCGAGCTTACTTTTTACACTGCTATGCACATCAATTTAATCCTAGAATGTTCTGCGACTCTGAACAATGGGAAAAGCAGTTGGTCTTCAAAATATTTTGAGACATAATGGCTTTCTCTTTTGGCTCACATTTTTAGTAGATTTTTGCCTCACACTGACACTTTATTCAACTAAGTATAACATAGGAATTTATTAGTGCTAAGGCTCATAAAAAGTGTCAGATTTAAAGTGCATAACAACTGCTTTGGAGGTGTGTCGATTAAATTATGAACACCATTATGTGTTGACAGCGGTGATGCAATTCAAGGTTAAGTGCAAAGCGTCCACGTTAATAATCTGTTAGCTGCAAAATCATTATGTAAAGTTGTAACAGCTATTAAAGACCGATCTGTCTGTAGCCAAGTTTATTTTCTAGACGGAATACTTTATTCTCGGAAGGGGAATTTTAAATGAGCTGTTAAATGCATTAGAAATAAGAAGGCGTTGACAGTTATTTATGGCAGAAATGATATTGCAAGCGCTTCTGGTACTTTAGCACTTGTTTCTTGTACTTATGAGAATTATTTAGCACACCTGTTTTCAGAATCAGTGAAGCTATTACGCTTTATTTGCATTATTCCAATGAGTATGTCAGAGTGTGAAGGGTGTTTTTGGACACTCAAGAAAATGAAAACATTCACTGGAACAGGGATGTTCAACCTTGTCTCTTTGCAGACGCTTACGTAATGAGAGGCTATTCCCCGCTCCACTCATTCAATCTAGGGACAGACAGTATCCAATGAGGGATACAAACAGGCGATTCCATGGCAGTTTCTAACACTCATAACTTGAGTTTTCTGGGAATGTCCTCGGAAGACCTCTTCATTCTGGATGATTTCTGCATAAATGATAGGACTTCTGAGGAAATTCATTGTAAACTCAAGTTATGAGTTAGAAACTGTCATGGAATCGCCTGTTAGTAACATACAGACAAAAGCTCACTAAATAAAAAATGTGGCTCTCGCTAAAACACGCAATTTATGTCAAATACTTCGTATTTTTTCAGTGAACCATTTTCGAGAGATTCTTTATTATTTGTTTGAATTTGACAATACTTATACTTTTTTCGAATAGGAACATGTTATTCGCTTTTTGACCTCTTGGCCTTGCAAAGGGAACGGAATTTCAAAGGAATCGCATAGCAACCAGCTCTTAAAACACTTCACTATCGCTTAAAACCTAGGTATTGTATTCCGCTATTCCCGTTGCACCTACACGAAAATTCGCAGTAAGGTAATTTCTGAAAATGCTTACGTCGATTAAAATGCAGTAGATGGAGAAATAAACATTTGCAAGAATAGTGTGTAGAAGAGCGAGTATAGCTCTACATATATTTGCGAACAGTTTCTCCAAATTGAACTATATCAAAAGTGTGTATCGCAATAGGTTACGCGACGATCACTTGGTGGATCTTCCATTGCTATGCACTTTAAGTTTGTCGCAAATATTGATAGACTTCTTAAAAGTAAGCAGTACCAAAGAAGGCACTATATTCTGTGCGGAATAAGTTGGCAGTCAGCATGTAGAAAGAGAAAGCAGTACTGACCCTCTCGCTCGCACGCAGTGTTGTGACGATCCTCTCCTGCTAACTAGGCAATACTGAGTGAGAGGTGTCACAGTGAACGAGATTTGACAAGAACGATTTTGACCGGAAAAGCTATTCCCTTAATGAGGGCTCTTTATCGTAATCAAGGGAGCTGTCTATTTCTGCCAACTTATTCCTCACAGACTCTAATGAACGCAATGTACATGTAACAACCCGCCACTGCAACACAATGCACGGCTGGGGTTAAAGAGAGGCAAAGTCCAATAAACTGGAAGGAGGTAAGCTCCACCTCGGCTCTTTCGCAAACGTTGGACATTGTTGCACTAGAAAAACAATGAAGGAACATAGACTTTATAGGTTAGCCATCTGTTCTATTCAGAAGGCTCTAATGTCTACCCTCACTTCAACCAACTAGTGATCAAGGATTTTACTGAAAAAGGAGAGGAGAATGGAGTTCATATACAACAGCGATGTCTAACGTTTGCGAAGGAGGGGAGGTTGAATTTACCTCCTTGCAGTTTATTGGACTTTGCTCTTCTTTAACCCCCTACAGTGCATTGTATTGCAGTGGCGGGTTGGTTACATGTACGTTGTGTTTGATTTATGAAAGCACTTTCAAATCTTATACGAGTACGATAAACATCTCTTCAGCAGTGACCTCTTTGGTACTGCTTACGTTTAATAAGTCTATCAACATTTGGTGAAGTGCATAGTGTTAGAAGATAGTGCGATATAGACTTTTAGTATAGTTCAATTTGGAGAAAATACATGTAGACCCAAAAATTGACATCAGGACCAAGTTTTGTCGAACATTTGAAGGCCGTGGCATTTTACAGAATGATTTCCATTTGCAACTCTCATTCGTTATGAAATATGAAACGTTCGATTTTAGAAACCGCCATGGAATCGCCTGTTTGTGTCCGTCAGTGACTAGTGATTCTACACGTCACAGGCGCTAGCTGACTCACCCTGCAAATGAAGGACGGAGGTGGAGTTGTAGGCGCTAACTAGGTAAAGAGACATGGTTGGACATTGCTGATGAACAAGAACATTTTTGTAATTAGATAACCCTAGTTATAGCAAAGTGTTATTTGGTTTGGCAGTTATTAATATATATGTATATTAGTTTCTGAAACTTACTTCAATGCCTGTACATCTTGTGACGTGCTTGGTGGGTATTACTTGCACAGTGCTACGGACAAGGAAGATAACAACTACTACTTCTAAATACACAGTTATTTTGTGGCTCAGTATGTTTAGGTCTTGCACTGCAAGTGATGCAACCTAACTAAACACCGGATGTTAGACACATAAAAAATTCTGAATAGGCAGGCAAAAAGGCAATTAAACCGTGAAACTAGGTGCTAAAATCTTTACAGCTACCTGCAAAAGCAGACAATAGATAATAAAAATTCGGTGTGTTGCACTCACGTGACTTTCTCTACTCTTCTACTAACCGTTCTTACAAACTCTTATTCCTATTTCTTCTTCGTGTTACTTGAGATAAACATTTGCACAACTTATCTTATTGCTTATTTCCTTGTAGGTGCAAGGAGAATATCAAAATACAGTAGACTTTGAGCGATAGTCAAATATTTTTAAAGCTTTGAGATCCCGTTCTCTTTGCACACTTAACATATGAAATAATGAACAACGATCTTCCACTTCACGGAAGATTTAAGTTTTCCGAAACTGACACAAATAACAAGCAATATCTCCGAAATGGTTCACTCTACAAAAACATTTATTATGACATAAATTGTGTGTTTTAGCGAGCTCTACATTTTTGTATAGTAAGATTTTGTCTATCTCTGACGGTTTATGAGTTATTCAAAAGTAACCCAGAGTAAAGAGGTCCACATAAGCTATAACCAGAAAATTCAAAATATACATTTCATTTCTCATGAAAATATCTTAAACATGGGCGGCGCGAAGGGGGTAGGGGAGAGCAAGGGGGGCCGCGGCCCCCCTTGGAAATTAATGTACCTAATGTAGTGAATATTAAACTATTATTTTAATTTTTACGTAAGGAACAATTTTTATATAGGAGAAATTAATACGGTTATCAGCAAGAAATACTATAACTTTTGACAACAAAATAATAAATTAATATTATCTGATTACAAAATTCCAACATGTGTGCCCCTGGAAAAAAGTCTGCCGACGTTCATGATCTTAAACATACAGCATTTTAATAAAATTCGTTAGAGCCATTTTTAATAAAATAAAAATTTTCGAAACATTTTCCATGTGAAGGCTAGTTTACGGCGGGGCTATTTTCTTCAAAATCTTCGTGTCGCATCTTTGAAACACATTAAACTTAAATACCAACTAAACAGGACTACATAGACTATAGCCAGAAAATTCAAAATATACATTTCATTTGCCATAATAATACCTTAAACGTAGAGCACTTTTATCAAGATCGTCAGTGATTTTCCAAAAAATCAAAATTTCCAAAAACTTTCCATGTAAGGGGTAGTTTAGGGTGGAGCATTTTTTTCTCAAAAGCTTCATGTGGCATGCTTAAAAAATGTTAAGCTTAAATACCAACTTTTGTTTTTAACCAACTTTTCGTTTTTGAGTTATGCTGCCCCCCCCCCCACACACACACACACAGATATTTTTCTAAAAATGCCTTTTTTTTGTGTATTCAGGGGGCCTCAAAACACATTTCGGTAGAAATCTTGACATCGATTTTTTGGGCGGAATACAATACTGCCTCTACTTACTGTACGTAGTGAAGAAAGTAAAAATCAATTCTGTAGTTCATCATCTCTTGGAGGAGATAGATTTTGATTATACCCATTAAAATGGATATTAATTAATGTATTAAGAATGAGACTAGACATTGCAATAAAACTTGGCACACAAATTGTTTAGTTGTTGTTGATGCCTGTGCAAAAAGGAAAACCCTAACTTCAATACTTTAGAAAATAGCATTTTTCAGTTGGGTGTAGCCTTAATTTGAGGATTAGCTCATAGCGCAGTGATTTTGCAATTGTTCATTTGGCCGTAGATGAGTGACGTATGAAGGTAATTAGCCATGTAGAGTTCCATGTCAATCACTGCTGATGCAACGAAAGGAATGGCATACATTGACCTCGCTTGCACGTGTCGCCGCATAAGAAGGTTAGTGAATGCATATGAGCTTGCTTTCGAGGTCTTAGCACCTTGCATTTATTTTAGATCATGAACAAGTTCAACTAACCCGCCAACCTTGGCAGTCGCAAACATTTCTCCGTTAATGACCTTTACTGTAAACAACGATTTACATATTCACCAGCTGTGTGTGCCTTGCAGATACTCCACGTACATTCCGGCAACTAGCTTTCGACATCTGCTACGCTTACTTTGTATACAGGATGTTCTCGAATCGCCGTCCACTTTGTTCTAATAGGCAACCGGCATTCATTAGGCTTCTACATTACATTAAGTGAGCAGCTTCACTAATTTTGTGCACAAGCTTCCCCGCATTGCTAACACTGTCCCGGCAGGTGTATTTGATGTACTAACTTTTAGCTCCGATTTTACTTCGATTAACCACATACTGTATCTATTAGTAATTACTTTAGTAGTAAGTATTGATCGTGAAGACCGCGTATACCGGCCGGGAGTGGCCGGGGCATTGGCCATGTCCCACCCTCCATTACTGCACCCCACCCGTGCCGCCCGTAGTGTGCAGACGTGGGGGCTGGGCGGTAAGCCTTGGTCATCTCAGCGGAACGTATGTCGCTTACGGCCGCGCTGCTTTAAGCGTATATACAATCTTATATAAACTCTTACCTTATAAAAGATGCTGGAAGGGTTGTTCCTCCTGGGTCACACATTGTGTCTGTCTGACGCGAGCCAGTTCTGCACTGTAATGTTTCGGACTTCATTCACTTCCTCCAATATGTGCGGATTTGTTCGATACACTTTCTGATTCAGTGTACCCCACACACTGTTAAATCTGGAGAACGAGGTACCTTTGTGTGCAGAAACCAAAACCAAAACCTCTACTCATTGTGCTGATTTTGGCCGTTCTAGATTCACACCAATGTCATTTGGCTTTTCCTCTGTTGAAAATGTTAGCGTGCGCGTATGGTTTTTATTCAGCAAGGAGACAGTAGTTTGAAATGTATTTATAATTAAGTGAATGTGTGCTCGTGTAGATGGCAGTGCACCAGGAAATTGCTGAACCCATGCACACTGTTTGCAAGGTCCCTCGGCCATACCTTAACCAGGGATTCTAATTGTTGAGTGTAAAAAATATATCCAATATAATTATTGTCAATAAAGAACCGGTTCGCCGAAAAAATAATTTGCGTCAAATATTTGCTAAATGGATATAACTGTTTTATTATTTCAGTAACTGTTGCACAGACCTTGTGTGAACAAGGCTACAATGCATTTCTATCATAATTCGAATGAATTTAATCAAAATTTAATTTTAAAACGTCATGCAAAGTTTAATTTCTAAGAAAGATTTGGCAAACGTAATCCTCCAGACATACAGACAGCTAAGTATTCCTAGCGGAATTAAAGCTGTCATAAAGGCAAAAGGTGGTCTCAAACCACATTGACGTCCAGTAATAGGAAACGTGACAGGGGTAAAGTATATGTATGTAAAACAACAGACACGCTACGTTTTAATCCAAGAAATATATAATTAATGGTTATACCATGTCAGTTATGACACAGAAGGACAAAGAAAATCGAATCGGCTTAAAACGGCATATATGCACGTCATACTAGTGAAATGGTATTTTAATACCTGTTGTCGAGATTATGGAATGTCAAGATTAACGACTTTATAAAGAAATGATACAGATTGCAATAAATAGTTCCGTATTAAAACCAGTGTATAATACAAGACGCATGCGTTACAATTATATCATTGAGAAAGAAGTAATTACTAAGAAAAATTAGGGAGTGGGACAAAGCAATTAGTTGTAAGTCAGCGTATATTAGGCGTGCTGATGAACTCGGCTAACAAGAAATCCATTAGCTCAAGGTTCGGGCAATTAAAATTCAGTGCATTTAAAATCGCAGAGTTGCATGCAGATACACACATATACCAGTTCTGAAAATTGGAAAGTGAAAGGAATTCTTAAAATTTAGCAAGCCAAAGAGTAAGAATTGTTTGAGATGCCATTGAGAAATATAATATTTAGCAAGTAAAAGCAAGAACTTCGGCGGGCTAGTGATAAAGTTGGCGTAAAATGCATACATAAACCCATTAAATCCCTTTAGGGCGAGGGTTTCCTACCATTGTAGAGGTTAACTCAGACATTCTCAGAGTGAGATAGTCTCTGGGAACTCCACTTCTAATATCTTCATGTTAACACTCACTATTCATGTCCCCTGTGTTCCTATTTCTACCTAAGTTACTTGTCTTTCTACTTCACTCTACCACACACTTCTCTTGTCCACTGAGGTCCTATTACTATTCTGAAATCGTGTGCCTACCTTTCCCTTGGTCTTCCTACGTTTCTCTTCCCCTGTCGTCTCGTATGTCCATCTTGACTGTTTCATCCTAACTAACAAGGGAAGTACCCGAACTCGAACGGCTAAAACTGATTGGAATCGCGTTTAAAATATAGAGTTGTACGTGTTCGAATAGCTATCAAAGCCATTCATCTGTAAAACTACGTGTGCGGCCGCTAGCGCCCCCTGAGGGTCAGCGTGCTAGCCTCACTGCGCCGTAGCTGTACAGACAGTACGAACGTGACCGTTGCAGTGCTCGGTAGTAATGTACACATACTGGCATCAAACATGAGTAGGATGAAGCCAATTAATCCTGTGAATGATGCTAACTGCTGTGTGGAAAGGCACGTCGAACTTACACACCAGATAATGAGCATGTAATCGGAGTGGAGGATCAGCCATTTGCATGCATATTATGAGACATCAGAATGCATAAATACTACAGGGATTTAATAGAAATACATGCTGACCATTGGATATGAATAGTGATTGTCAGTCTGACGGCGGAGAAGAAACTGCACATGGGTATGAGAGTTCCGAAGTTCCAGAATGTCTTCTCCAGCAAATGAAGGAATGCAAGTCAAAGTGAATACGCACTTTCACCCCCCAAAAATGTCACGACCCAATGCACTACAGTGTATTGATGGCCAAACATTGAACAATATTTATGAGGATTATTTTAATTGCAGTTAGCATTCTTACAGAAAGCAATTGTTAAGAAAGTCAAACGTTCCACCATGTTTGACATACTTGTATGTGAATATCAAAATGTGTTCATTAGAAATATCCGAGGTTGCGCAAAATTACTGTTATATGGGGTAAAGTGGAGAATTGTGTAATTTCATAAAGAACCGTGGGAGATAAATAAAAATTTACAAAACTGACGTGTCACGTTCGATAAGTTCTATGTTATTAGACCTGTTATGTTAACTCCAATTATTGTAGACATGTCATTACTTTTGCCATCTGCAGAATTCTTGGTTTCTCAAAGGTTAAAATATTTCTGAAAATTGGAACTTCATTTTAAAGTTCCACGTTGTGCTGCAGCGTGGTCTATACAAATCGGTATTTCCAACATACAACTGAGTTTATTGATTGTCACTGTTACATATGTTATCGTCTGTCGGACACACAAATAGGCAGTGTCTTGAATCACCACTCGCATTTGTATTAATTGTTACTGATAAAGAAATGGGACATTATAGCAAATTGGTGAGATTTTCCCCATTCTTCGACAGCCAATGCACCAACAGAACGGAAAATTTGTTCGTCTGGTGCTATGGTCATTGATATTTATACAAATAGGAGGAGCAACCGAAAGCTTTTCGATCAATCAACCAATGACCTGAATCATACGTCATGCTACCCAAAAAAAAAAAAAAAAAAAAAAAAAAAAAAAAAAAAAAAAAAAGTGGCTGCGTTATAGCGCCTCGTATTAAATGGATGTGGTAAGAGACCTCTTAATGTTTAGGCTACTATAGCTCAGAGGTAACGCACACGGTTTGGGCACTTGTTCAAATCTGTGATAGTGCACACTTCTTCTATTTTTTATTTAGAGAAGCTTTAACAATTAAGTCATATCGCGACTATTTTATATAATACAGTGACATACAATAAATTTGTTACAATTATTTAAACAAAATCACGAGAATACTAATTAACAAATCAATATAACAAAGGTATCCTTAGAATTAAATTTTCGTATGCAAGTTTGAACTTTTGAGGAATGATAATACATTTTTGTAGTTGGATAAGTCTCCAGTGACGTGATGAAGCTGTCGTTGTGTAGCGTATTGCTTCCATTCTGTGAAGAGATGTTTTTCTGTGAGGTGGGTGTTGCAGACTTCACATTGTGGTGGCTGCCTTTGCTGAGGAGGTATGAGTGGGTTAACTTTGTATGACCAATGCGGAGACGTGAGATATTCACCTGCTCTTTCCTGCTAAGAGAATAGACAGGGGAAGAATTAGTGTCTCCTTTCCTTACCATGTGTAGTTTTTCTGGAGGCGATTGATTCCAGGCCTGTTTCCATCTTGTTTTTATTAGTCTGGAGAAGTATTTTGTAATATCGTGATAAGGCACTACTTGCTTTTCTTCTGTGTCTTTTAGCTGACTTGCTTCTTTAGCAGTTTTGTCCGCTTCTTCATTGCGGTTAATGCGGCAGTATGAAGGGATCCAAATGAAAGTAGTTGTTTTCTTTTTATTCAGAACAATGGAATAAGTAGATATCTTGAAGTAGTTGAAGGTCAGTTGATTGGTCTCTGAGAATTTGGAGAGAGCATAATGAATCGGAAATTATAAGAAATTTACTCTCACTAGATCGGATGATGCATGTTAAAGCTTGCTTATGTGCAGAAAGTTCGCAGGAAAATATGGAATAATATTTAGGGAGTTTCAGCTGAAGTTTCTTATCTGGGGTAATTATGGCACATCCATTGTCGCTGTCCGTTTTGGAACCATCAGTGTAGATAAGTGTATGGTTAGGGTAGGCATTTGTTATTTCTTGAAACAGTTGTTTATAGGAAGATGCATCTGTATGAGATTTATGATAAGCTGTAAAATTCAAATCTAGTTGAGCAGTCGGTACTCTCCAAGGTGGTAGACAATGAAACCTCCTTGGCATAGTGGCAAGAACTTCTATGTTGTGTTCTTCAATGCATTTGCTTATTTTAGTTTTAAACGACATTTCTTTTTGTGATTTAGCCTGTAAACGTTGGTAGGACGTTTCTGGGAGGACGTACTGGTATGTCATTGATTCGGGTCTTGCTTAAGTTTTAAGAGCGAATTTTAGGCTCAGATCTGTTCTGCGGACGTTAAAATGTGGCTCGTCAGATTCCATTGTTAGAGCAGAAACGAGGCTCCCTTGCATATTCTTAGTGCTGCTTTTTGAATAGTATCTAGTTTCTTTAAAACTGAAGATTTAGCTGTATTGTAGATCTGGGCTCCATAGTCGAGTTAACTTCTAATGAGAGCTTGATACGTTCGTATGAGGGTACTGAGATCAAAGCCCCAGTGTTGAGCTTTTAATACATTTAATCTTCTGAGGCATTCATTTCTCATATCATCAATGTGGTGTTTCCAGCTTAGAGTTACATCAAACGTTAATCCTAAAATTTTGATGGTCTTCACTGAGTTGATTATCTTGTTATCCACGCAGATTGTGGGGTTTGAGACTTTACATGGTGATTTGGAGAAGCATATGCATTTGGTTTTATGATATGACAAGTTAAGACCAACATGATTAGTCCAAGTGTGCAGATTTTCCAGTGTTTCTTGAAGAAGTGTTGCAGTAGTAAAGGGGCTTTTCCCCTTACAAAAGATAGGTCATCTGCAAATAGTATACCTTTCACAAGTGGTGTAATACTGCTTACTATACTGTTGATAGCTATGAGAAATAGTGTGACACTGATTACTGATCCCTGTGGAACACCTCTATTAATGGATTCTTCTTTTGACATGGTTCCTTTGTAGCGAACTTTAATTTTCCATTCCTGAAGGAAGTTATTAATAAAGTGATACGAATTACCACGGATACCGATGTTTTGTATTGTTTTGAGTATGTAAGCTCGTGAAATTTTATCATATCTTTTTATATATCTAGGCTTATTGCCATTAGATGTTTCTGTGTAAATTCAGCTTTTATTTCTGAATCAAGTATTCAAAGATGGTCAGTGGTGGATGGAAACTGGCGGAAACCATCTTGAAGTTCCGTAAAGAACTGCATTTTCTCTAGTTTCCAACGCAGTTGGTTATTTATAATTTTTTCAAGTATTTTACACATAGAGCAGGTGAGGGCTATAGATCTGAAACTTTTAGGTGAAATAAGATCTTTGGTTTGAGGATGGGTACTATAGCTGTTGCGCGCCACTGCTTAGGAAAAGTTCTTGAGTTCCACATATAATTTTATTAAGGATTTCGTGAAGGTAAACTAGTCCATCTTGCGGTAAGGATTTTAACATCACGTAAGGTATATTATCCGGCCCTGGGCTGGAGCATTTACTCTTTTCAAGTTCTTAAATGAATTTTGTGAATGTAATGTTATCATTGTAGTTTTCTTGGTCATTTTCGTCAGGTTGGTAGCAGTGGGTCGCCTTGCTTTCGCAAGCTTCTTCTCTTGAGGCCTCTGAAAAAGTATGCGCCAGTATGTTTGCTATGGTTTGGGGGTGAGTACTTGTAGTCTTTGTTGTATAATTGTGGAAAACTATATTATGTGTTCCATCGTAAGATCCCCGTATTTTGCGAATTTTTTGCCATACCACTCGTGACGGAGTTTTTCTGTGTACAGTGGACATGAATGTTAGCCAGGATTCTTTCTTGCTGTGCTTTACTACTTGACGTGCTTTAGCTCTTGCTTTATGAAACTCGATTTTGTGTTTGGGGGTAGGTTGCCTTTTGTATTTATAATAGGTTTTTATTTTTGGTGCTATCGCTGTTTTACATTCTTCGTTCCACCAACTTACAGTCTTCCTAGAAACATGTCATATCCTAGGAATACTGACTTCGGCGGAATTGAAAATCACTTCTGCAAACGAGTTTACTAGTTTGTTAGTATCTGATTGACTGAAATTCGTGGGGTATGTTAGACAGGATAAGCTGTCAGAGACGTGTGTTCTGAACTTGTTCCAGTTTGTGCATTTTAAATTCCATCGTGGCTGAGAGTTAAAACTCAAAGGAAATGTTATTTACATCAGTTAATAAAATTGGGAAATGTTCACTGCCGTGTAATTGCTTGGCGACTGTCCATTCAAATTTATCTTGGATATCAGGAGTGATTAATGCTAAGTCAATTGCACTGGAAGTACCGTTGGCTGTACTGAAGTGTGTTTGTGAGGTATCGTTAAGCATATGGAGATTTTCGTTGTGCAAGAGCTGTTCCACTATTTTTCCTCTTGCGTTCGTATGCTTACAACCCCATATCGTACTGTGGCTATTAAATCACCCAATATAATAAATGGTTTAGGAAGTTGTGTTAACTCCTGCAGTGCATGTAAATTAAGTGGATTTTTATTTGGTAGATATATGTTCCAAATGGAAATAGGTGTTGGAAGGTTTACTCTAGTAGCAATTGCTTCAAGTTCAGTTGTAAGTAGTATTGCCTGATGTTTAATGCTGTCTTTAACGTAAGTTACTACGCCGCCACTAGCATGGAGGCAGTCCTTGCTGTTTTTGTAATATTGAGTATAATCTCATAAGGATGCTACATAGTTTCCTTTGAAATTAGTTTCTTGAATGCACATAATTGCAGTGTTATGTTTATTAATTAAGAGTTTAAGAAATTCTAAATTGCCGGGAAACCATTAATATTTCATTGCAGTATGTTATTCATATGTTAATTTTGTTTAAGGAATTTAGTGCAATATCTATGGTGATTAGTTTTCGGTACACTTCGGTTTTGTTGGCTCGGAAGCATTCTTGAGTTGATTAATGTATTCGCCGTGCGTTTCTGACAACAATGTTACTGAAATTTTGTCAATCTGAGAAAGTGAATTTTCCAAGGAACTATTTCGGGTTTCCAACTGCTTTAAAATGTTGGGTATTTTGGAGCAGTACCAGTTTTGCGCTTCATGCTGCTAGGGCAATCACTGTCCTTGTCGATGATACCATTGCGATAGCTCAGGTAGTAACTCTGATAAGTGGACTCTACCCAATCGCAGCAGGTTTTTTTACTTTTTCTCCTTGCAGCATTAATTCTCACCACCTGCCTTTACCCTAGCATTTCTTTCTTACGCATTATATGTCACTGATAAATCACGGATAACTGTGAAATATGCACTTTAAATTTACAGTTTTTGGTAAAATGTGCTGCTTTAATTAAACATCGTAAAATAAGTCAGCAAAACCGTTTTCTTACGAAATAAGCATAAATAAGCACAAACAATAGTGTATTATGCAACGAGACTATAATGGTAGTAATTAAGATGCGAGTTTCCTAGTTTTCACACGAGCGTCTTAATTACCACTATAGTTAAGTTTCGTACGACAATTCATGCTCGACCATACACCTAATTTTATAGTTGAAATATTGTCAAATGTTGTACACTCCCGGGACAATGATCTACATATTGCATCAGCTGATACTTGGAGTTCTGCGCAGGCGCTAAACGATCGATTATTTTCCATCACGTCACAGCTGTATGATGAAAATTATAACCTTGGAATAATACGTAACATTAAAAAGCAGAAGGCAATTGAATATATTGGTTTTCAGATGAAACTTTATTTCATGTATAAGTTATTTACTGTACAATTAGTGAAAGTAATTTCCGGGACTGTGCTTAGTGCAATATCCTTGGAGGTTAATGCTGTATTGAGGTTAATTTGTGTGTTTTTTGTAAGTTGCGTCTTACTTAGGTGGAGTAAGTTGCATCTCACTGTCAGTAGTGTCCGACATTTTAGCGTTTTCTAAACTCGTGCTAGTTGCGTTTCGAGAATTAATCGATATTGCGCTTTGCCATTTCTGCATGGGAATTCTCTGATTGGCGGAACACCTGTCCTTTAATGAAAGTTTGATGAGGTCCATTAAAGGATCGCTATCACTTATAGTTAATAAATTTCGGTATGGTCGAGCATAAACATAGTTAAAACTGCTCATCTAGGTGTGCCTTAGAAATTATAACCTTTCTGCTTATCCTTAAAAGTGTGGACAAATTTAAGCATTTTGCTTAGAAACCCGGGCTTTTGTTATGCTTAAACACAACCGGAGATAAGGTCACTATATATTTTTTTTTCCCCTAATTTGCAAGATCAGCAGAATGTCATGGAGTGTATTTTGTATAATATAACGTAATTTACATGCTAATGTGGAAAAGAAAGGAAGGAAAGACCTGAGTTCGAACCTACTTCCGGAGAAGCACACGGATATTCAAACGCAGTGAGCCATTTCTAGCACGGAGAAACGTTTGCTCGGTTTATGCAGAACTAGAAGGACAGTTCAACTCCCAAAGCTTGATTTACTGTATGAGTATTTACTGTGAACGTTTGTGAAGAACGATTCTTTTAATTGTCCCTTAGTTATCCCTACAGGAATATTATGACGTGTCTTGCCTCGCTGTGTAGAAGTTTGCATAAGATACATGCTGGTGTGAACAAAGCTCTTGGGTGGAAGCGAGCGACACTTCGCAATGTTACAGCGCTTAATAATTTTATCCATGGCTGTACGTGTCTATTTACAAGCAAGCGCTTGTCCTTCTCTTCTATAGTTTCACTAAATTGTCAGTTTAAAGCGGAAGAAACTGTTTCCTTAAACTTTACAAATATTTCATTATGGAAAAAAAAATTCAAAATTGTCGGTAAAATTTAATAGGCACATTCATAACCTTTAATAGCAATATATGTAAAAGGTTGAGTAGCGAAAATCATGTGAGTGCAATACATATTTTCACTTTTTCTGCAACCTATTAGTAAGTAGAGGAAGGATTTTGTGTTGCATTCAAAACTTAATGTCGAAATATCTTTTGAAATGCATATTAATGGCTCCTGAATCTTAAAAAAAAATAGAATTTTTAGAAAAATTCCCGGTGTGTGTGTGTGTGTGTGTGTGTGTGTGTGTGTGTGTGTGTGTGTGTGTGTCTGTGTCTGTGTCTGTGAACAGCTTAACTCAAAAACTTACCTAGCTAAATACCAAACTCGATATTTAAATTCTTTATTTATCAAGCATGAAGATTTTTAAGAAAAATCCCCTTTTTTGTGGTGAGGAAAAAGGCAACTTACGCCCTTACCGCATGCAAGCATGCGAGTATAAGACTCTTACCCGAGTTTCAAACCCGGGCAGCCTACTCACTAAAAAACCCCACCGGAAGTCTTGAGGTCGAAATCTCATTGCTGCAGTACCGCATTAATGCACCTGCGCATTCTGTGGTGATAGATGAATGCTGCCTGCCAGTGGCAGTAACAGCGAGTGAGATTACTGAAGTACCAGAGGACAAACATGACCTAAACCCTGAGTGCCCCCTGGTGGCTAGTGATGGTGAACTCTGTAGTGGTGGTGGATGATGTCGTTGGTCATGATTGTCAGTCTTGGTGTCAGTGAAGGAATCCCAAAATATTCTTTATATACAAAATTTTTCGAAAAGTTTGATATTCTTAAAAATAGCTTGAAGGATTTTATTAAAATATCATATTTTTAAGATATTCTCATGACAAATGCCTATATATCTTCAATTTTCTGGCAATTCCTCTGAATTCCTCTGTATTCTGAATGAAGTTTGTATTCTACCCAAAAATTCGATATCGAGACTTCACCGGAAATGTTTTGAGACCCCTGAATCCCCCCCCAAAAAAAAACATTCCTAGAAAAAGATACACGTGTGTGTGTGTGTGTGTGTGTGTGTGTGTGTGTGTGTGTGTGTGTGTGTGTGTGTGTGTGTGTGTGTGTGTGTGTGTGTGTGTGTGTGTGTGTGTGTGTGTGTCAATCTGTGAACAGCATAACTCAAAAACGAAAAGTTGGTTAAAAACCAAGGTTGGTATTTAAGTTTCCCATCTTTTAAGGATGGGACACGAAGACTATAAAGAAAATCCATGCACCCTAAACTACCCTTTGCATGGAAAATTTTTCAAAAATTTTGATTTTCTTGAAAATGGCTAACGATTTTATTAAAATACCATATGTTTGAGATATTTTTATGGCAAATTAAATGTATATCTTGAACTTTTTGACTATGGCCAATGTCCTATTTACTCTGGATGAATTTTGCATAACTGGTAAACCGTAAGAGATAGGTCAAATCTTACTACATACAAAATGTAGCTAATGCTAAAATACATTATTTATGTCCAAATAAATGTTTCTATAGAGTGAACCATTTCGGAGATATTCCCTGGTATTTGTGCCAGTTTCGGAAAACTTTTACTTCTGTCAAATGGAACATCGTTATTGATTTTTAATATGTTAGCCGTCCAAAGAGAACGGAATTTGAAAGCTTTAAAAGATTTGACTGTCGCTCGAAGTCTACTGTATTGCCATATTCCTCTTGCACCTATAAGGAAATAAGCAATTACATAATTTGTACAAGTATTTATCTCAATTAACACGAAGAAGATATACGAATAAAGGTTTGTAGGAATGATTAGTACAAGAGTAGAGAAAGTCATGTGAGTTTAACACATCACATTTTTTGATCTCTTGGCCGTACAAAGAGAGCGGAATGTCAAAGCCACCTCAATACGATCTGCTCTTAAAACATTTGACTATTACGTAAAGCCTACTGTATTCCCATATTCTCATTGTATCTACAAGGAGACATATAATAATACTACTACTTGTTCTTCCTCTTCTTCTTCTTCTTCTTCAACACGTCTTAGACCATTTAGCCTGTTCCGGCTTCAAATTCCTGATCTTCCACCTTTTCCTCGATCATCGTAATTTCTTTTGTCCTTGTTGATAGTTACTTTGCTATTTTAGGAATTATATTTTCTTGCATTCTATTTAAGTGCTGCTTCCAATTGGTTCTGTATTGTATTATTGTTTTGTTTAATTTTTCTTGTATTTGATCGTTTTGTTTTTTGTTTAGTCTTGGCTCTAAGGAATTTCATTTCTGCTGTTTGTATATTTATTTTATCTTGTGCCATCATTATGCACGTTCTGTCAAAATTGGGACACCCATTGTTTTATATAGTTTTATTATGGAATCGTTTCTTGCTTTATTTTTCAAGGTTCTTTTTATTGTACCTGTTACGTAACTGAATTTATTTAATTTTTATTTTCAATATATATATATATATATATATATATATATATATATATATATATATATATATATATCCTGTATATTATTTCACATCCCAGAAACTGAAATTTTGAGACTAATTCAACTATTTTCTTTACTAAAACTATTTTAGCCCAAGTGAATGGATGCCATTGTTCTTGTTTTATTGATAGATATTTCTAATTTATATGTTTTTGCTATTTGATATAATATATATTATTTTTTGAAGTTCATTCTCGTCTTTTTGTGCTATTGATATTTGCTCATCTGTGTACACCATTGTTTTTACTGATCTTGTCCCTAAATTAATTCACCCTATTGTTTATTTCCATGTCGTCTATGCCTAAATTAAAAAGAGCGGTTAACATTGGACGACCTTGTCCAACCATTTTTTGAAATAAATAAGACGATTAAAGTAATAAAACAACGTATGCAAATGTCTATCTCAATGATCACGAAGGCAAGGGAATAAGTATAGTTTGTAGAAAAGTGAGTAGAGAAGATGATGCAATTTTGGAGCTCGGGCTAAGGAAGAGAAAGCAAGCGAGGTCGACATATTCAGCGTGTTTCGAGAATACAAACTGTGCAGTCGCGTGTGTTGTCGAGGTCCACCTGCCTATCTTTAGCGCGTGCGACTCTCATTCAGGTCATGGGTTCGATTCCCACGGCCGACCTTCCTGTTTCATGGGTCGCTAGGAAGGTAAATTACATCCTCTGAATTTCCTGTCTCTCATATCACTTTACGTCTTCCTTTATCTGCTTGGTTGTTCCACGGCTGCAATTGTTAGCGGGACTTCCGGTGTTGTATGGCAAGGTAAAAGGATCCGTCCCCCGGCGGGGCGGTTTCCGGTTTCCAGGTCCTCCATTCAGAGTACAAGCCTGCAGGGTGTACTAGACGCTGTTTCGTAACTCCTAATTTGTCCGCCCTCGTTCTCCTCTCACCTCACCCCTCCCTCCCCGAGGGTGACCCGTAAGTTGCATAGACACAAAAGATCTCCTAAAGGTTGAAGTGTTAAATTCCCTCCACACGGGTCATGCGTCATCACCTCTACGCAGTGAAGCTTAATTTACGAGCACAATCGAATTACTGCGAGAGCTAATATAACATCTACAGGGTTCTTCATTTAAAATCTAACGGGTGCACGGCATTTCGCCTTGCGCGATTGGGTATGCCACATCCGGCTTTGCTTCTACATAAACTCCGCGCGTAAACCATGCATAACACTCTTATCTTATACAGATGCTGGAAGATGCTGGAAATGTCGCCCATCCTCAGCTAAACAAGCATTATATCGGGAGTACACATTCTGATTCACTTTCAGTTTACTACCCCACACACTGTTAGATCGGGGGAGCAAGAGGGCTATACACCAGCACTAATCACTCTATCTTCAAACACTTCCCTTCATGGACTCATCTGTTGTATGGCAGTAGCAGAATCTTGTTGAAACCATCCATATGATTTCTCTTCTTTTGTCAGTTCATGATAAAATGGGGCCAAAATGTCATTTCGGTACCTCTCTGCATTTACAGTCTACTCGTAGAATATTGGACGATTATGCGTCTAGTGCTAACAGCACACCAAATCCCAACTCTCCGATCTTAATGAGGGATTTCTCGAACACTATGTGAATTTTCAGAGGCCCAGTAACGACTGTTGTGAGTGTTGATACGACCATTTGGGTGGAACCACCTCTCGTCGGAAAAGAACAGAAGCTGTGGATCAATTAAGCCGTCATTTACTGATGAAAGAAACCATGCACAATAATGCATTCGTCATATTGGGTCACCTTGTTTTAAAGCATGGACACTTGCACACTTATACGGTTTCATTTTTAAGAATGTAGTTCCTATAGGTGTATAAGACTGAAATATCCACCTGTTATGCTAATGTTGGGATGAAGTTTAGGTGAACGTTCAAAACATGCGCCTGCCTCGTCTAACTTTTCCTCTGTTAAAACTGTACGTTTACGCTTTCGTCTGCCACAGAACCAGTGGTTTGAAATTTCTTCATAATCTCGTGAATTGTAAACCTGGAAGGAGACACTTCACCAGGGAACGTTTGAATATACACTGTGTGAACACGGCTTGGCGATTCCCATTTATACTAACTTTTACACATCACTCTAGTCGAGTCAAGTGCCTGTTCATGTTAGTGGCCGGTACAATATTACCGCGCGAGCAACGGCAGCCGGTAGTGGGGGAATCCAGCTAAGTCGCGGGAGAGGCGAAACGCAGAGTGCTCCCTTAGGTTTTAAATGAAGAATCTGTACTTCACTTAACTATATGAGGGCAGTGGGAAATATATGTTCATTGGGGATTTACACTTCTGGGTGCACAATAGAAACATTTTTTCAAGGGTGTCAATGTCGACACAGGAATCCTTTAATACCCAGGACAATAAATCTAGGATTATACAGAGTGGAAGTGAAATGATCCGCCAGACTTTAACAGAAAATTTCTCATGGTGTGAATAACAAGAAAGTCTAATACCAAAATGTTGAAAAGTTTATAGTTTTCCAGAACAAATTTTTATCAAAAAAATTTATCACCTGGATGAATTATTATTGACTGAAGGTTCTTGATTTATGGCTATATTCATAGAAAATTGAATAAACAACCACTTTTTCCTTTGGCGTATTTCAATAGGTTCAATGTGTAAATTAAATTTAAAAGAACACACAATTTGTTGCCTTTTTATTGCAATAAATTGTAGACTTTTTAAATTTAACTTACACAAAAACCGTTGAATCTATTGGAATACGCCAAAGGTAAAAGTTGTTGTTTGTTCAATTTTCTATGAATATAGCCATAAATCAAGAACCTTCAATGAATAATTTTTCAGCCAGGTGATGATAATATTGATAAAAATATTTTTTTATAAAAAAACTTAACTTTTCAACATTTTGGTATTAGACTTTCTTGTTATTCACAACATGAGAAATTCTGCGGATAATGTCACTTCCACCCTGTAGAGTTGTAGACAAAAATAAATCTTATGTGTGTACTTATGTGGCTTTCTCTACTCTTGTGCAGTCTATTCTTAAAAAGTCTACCAATTCTTCCACTTGATGTTAATCGAGATAAACCTTTGTACAAATTGTTTTATTACATGCTTTCTTTATTATGTTATACAAAAGAAACAGGCAAGCACAGTACGAGAGTCACTAGATAAGTATTGATACAACAAAATATGAATAATCATAGAAACATGGACTTTGTACCTACCGACACACCACACACCCACACACTCACACACCCACACACTGACACACTGACACACCGACACACCGACACACCGACACACCGACACACCCACACACCGACACACCGACACACCCACACACCGACACACCGACACGATTTACTGGTTCTGAATACCATTATACTCGCAATAGTGGCAGATTAGCTGTGCTAACCGCAGGCAAGTTAGGGAAAGTTGAAAGCACCTCCTTACACCCGCTGGGACAGAATTACGCATTTATCCGTAGTTACTGACTTCCAATGGCTGCACATTCTTACGTACAGGAAATCAAAGGGGTACACATTCATATTCTACACCAGATTAACCCACGATGTTTCTGAGGATACTTTTTTGGCACGATTTCCGTTTCAGAAGGTCTTCAATATTTGGTGCAATAGATGAAGTGCACAGTCTCAAAAGATACGCAAGGTGATTGTCAGTTATCTTGCTGCGATATTCACTTTTTATGTACGTAGTTCATTTTTGAAAATGTTTGTTCGCAGATATAATTGGGGCCAAAGACTGCCATTAAACTACATGCAAACAAACGTAATCTCGGATACTCACAGCAGGGCAGAGACTTAAATAATTCACATCCTTTTTTCTCACAACATTTTACGGTCGTGAAATTCTGCAATGCAAGTAGTTTCATAGTTTGTAGCTCGTGTGAAGCCTCACTACTTGGAAACTTCAAAAGTGTGAAATAGTGGGATTTTGGTTTCAGATGTTTTTAGGTCTTCGAATTGTGAAGGGAATGTGTCATACAATTGCTTCAAAAGTTCGTTGTATTTTTCCAGTAGAATAACGTTTATCGTGAACACGGAACGTAAGCAAGGGAAATGACATAAATCTGCAACTACCAATCCTACAAATCAAGCACTTAACTTTATCGTCTTCATCTTGAAAACAAAAATATTCGTCCTACCATTGAATTATATGTACTACTATAATATATACTCCGCGCCGTGTGCCTCTGACTAGCAGGTCTGGCTCTGCTTGCCTTGCTCAGTGGAGGGGGGAAATAGCATGTGCTCGCTTGTTGAGCACCCCTGGTGTATATTTTCCTTTAAGATATTGTCCTGTGCTTTCGTCAAACTGTTCAACACTGCATAGACATATTTGCGTATTACACTATAGAATTTGTCTTTTAGCTTATCAGGACGGAGTTCTTGGGGTATCTTGTTAATTGTTTCCGATACTTTCTCATTAATGTAATACCCTCGGACATTTGTAGACCACACGTTTCTAGCTCAGTTAATGCACCACGTCACATAAATCTTTATTGAATTGTAGCTTTACTGTTAAGACTGTGCATACTGTTAATTGTCCATTGTGCATATTCTCTATTGCTTTGTTAAGTTCTTTGTATTATATTTATTTTATTGTTGTTATGTATCTTTTGCTACTTATATGCACTTGCTTACTATTGACTGGATTCAATCGTGCGTTTACACCATATTCAATTGCAATAAAATTTAAAATTAAAAAGAAAATGGAAATTGTTAGAATTGCGTTTAACATTTCCTTATGTGCTTTGGTATTACAGTGACTTTGAAAATAGTAGGTACTTCTTCGTTCTGTAACTACACATGGCACATGCAATACCTTCTCCTTCTCGAAGAAATATACTGTGTCCGAATTATTTAAGTAAATAATTCATTATTGCATTTTGTAAGCCAGTTGTTTTAGGCATTGCACTACGAAACGCTTGACACATGCAACTCTTCAGTATCACGGCTAAACACACTAGGACTGGTGGAGTTCCTGTGCATGGAACTGTACGACGAGAGAAGGGGATGAGACTACGTCACACTGTATGCCGTCCGTATACGGAACTGCGATGTCGTATTAGGGTTCGTACTCCCACGGTCTGGTTCTTATAAGTAGGCTGCGGATTTCGCAAGCAGTTCGCTTCAGGTTGTCTACACAGAAAGCATTAGATCCGTCGTACAAAATGTAAACAGTCGTGGCTATGAGTCACAGATATGGAAGGAGGCGCTATCATGTGACCTCTACAAGCGTACAGTCGGGTGAATAAACAACTACAGCATGACAGTGCTATCGACTGTAGAGCATAAACTGGCTATGTTTACATGTTTCCTATTACCGTGTGCAAACAATGTATACTACACAGACCTACTACATGCAATATTTATTGTATTTTTACAATATTTAAAATGCAATTTTGGTACAATATAGAACACAATTATCGTTTTCATATATAATGGGTTTATACATTTTAATATGCATGCTACACATTATCAACAGTATAGCTCGTATCTTAGTGATACAATATTCCATAAGATGTACATTTTTCTTGTTAGTTACTCCTGTGCATGCAACTATTGCAGTGAATCGCCATACTTATCTTGAAGTTATTGAAAGTGAATATCTTACGATTTGCACTATGATATTCCTTATATCCAGAAAAATTGTGTTCTACGTCGCAAATTGAATTATCAGCCACACAACCACTTATGTAATCAAGTACCTTTCCATGCGTATATTTAAATTACCCCTTCCGATTGACCTTGCATTTGGTACGGTTCTTTTCGTGTAATTTTCTATGAAACTTTTAAGACAAATTGTGTAATTTTTAAATGAGATGTTAGCCCTATCATCATGTGGCATAAATTGGCAATGTTGTTTACTGCGACAATATTGTACATTATTAAAGCGTTTGCTTTCCCTATTTCTGAATGACACAGTTTTCATTTTATTATATCACCATTAATGTAAAATACTGTGAACCAAATTCATTAATACATTCCTATATTTTCTCTTCGTATGCTATTTACATATTGTATTTCTGCATATAACCATGTATGTGGCAATATGTGGCCAGAGAAAGCGACACGGAATCGGCACTTGAAGACATCAGGACAGGGTGCAATGTATATGCTCACAGACTGTACAGGGGATAGGGGTGGGGGTGGAAGCACCGAAGGCACTGCCTAAAGTCCAGTTGCAGCGCAACCTAATTTTTGTTCGTTTTGGCATTAGCGCTTAAGAATTCCTCGACCTACTTATAAGTAGGCTTAGACCCCTGTACAGTTGGTCAGTTAAGAACGTACCCGCATTACCTGTGCGTTAGGTGTGATGCATACCTATCGGGCGTTACCTCAAATGGATACTATTGTTTACGTTGTTTTATTAGAGTCCTCTAGAAGCTGCAAGAGTTGAACTTTGAGCCCTCTCCAAACTCAGAGTTTATATAGAGAGCTGTTTAACCTCCGGAACATTAGTGTCTTCAAAAACATTTGGAAGCTTCTCTAAGTATACTAAAGTTCAGGTCGAAGACACTGATAGTGAATTATAAATAACTTATTTTGAACCGAAAAGTATAATTTTTATTTTCATCACAGTGACCAAAGTCTAAACACAGTTTTTGGTAATTATGTTTCGATTTTTCATTCAATTTCTTGATTCGTTGTATTTTGTACGATGTATCTTTCCCTACCAATGCTTCAAATGCTACCTGTTATCTTACCATTTACTTCGTCGAACCGAGCCGTAGCTTGGTAGAGCGCATTTCTAAACTTGTCTCTTAAATTCCCAATTTACTTAACCACAATTACAGCCTGAAACGTTACTTACAAACAATAGAAAAATGAGAACATTCCAAGACGTTGTTTTAATTATTTATTTTAAATTTATCATAATATGACATAACGCCAAACCAATATTAGCTAATATAGTATTTACAAATACATGTAGCTTGTGCAAGAAGTGTTGGTATAATAGTTCATGTTTGCAAAGAAAATTAATTTCCTTTGTTCACTTTACTATTGGTGTAAGAACTAAAAAATTAGCCCGCCTCTGTAGTGTGATGGTAGTGTGAGTGCCTCATTTTCAAGAGGTCCCAAGTTCGAATCTCGGTTAGGATGAGTTGTTCGGATAAGGGGTTTTCCCTTATCCTGAGAAGGCTGCTTTCGCGTAACTTTAAGCTCTATGGTTCATATGAGCATAATTTCACTTATTTGATTCGTTCATCGCCCAGTATGACATCAAGGACGTTAATATAAACGAAAAAAGGTTTTTAAATAACACTCGAGTCCATGAACACAAAATACGCTTTTGAAAACTTTGATCTTTTGTAAAATAACGATTTTGATTAAAATAACATTACTAGGGTTCTACCCTTTGTACAGCTATCGCGAAACGAGGCGATGTCAAGTTACCTACCACAAAGGCAGATCGTGACGTCATTACGCGAGTACAGTGACAGCACAAAGCATGCTGCCTGCAGCACGAAAATCGAAAACTTCATGCATTACTGAACTTGTACAAGAATTTGGGAGTGAATATTTTACTGTGAATGGTGAGAACATTGAACGTAAGCTATGTAACGTTTTCTCCAACGTTCCTACGTCGGATGTACCTGGCCTCCTCTGTCTTGTGTTCAAGAGACAGACTCACCCCTCCTACTTCCTATAGTCCATACTCCGCAACCTTTTGTTCCCTGTATAAAAATCTACTCCCTATTCATGGCAAATAAAATGAATATCTGGCATTTTTTGGGAATGTCCTCTGAAGTCCTCTTCATTCTGGATGAGTTTTGCATAACTGGTAAACCGTAAGAGATAGGCACCACCCTGAGAATAGAATTTCAAAGTCACCACATAGCGACTACCTCTTAGAACATTTATCTATCACTTAAAGCTTACTATATACTCATATTTCCCTTGAATTTACAAGAAAATGTGGAGTAAAACATTTCAACAAATATTTATCTTTATTAACATGAAGTAGCCTCACCAATGACGCCTGTAGTGGGCAGAGGTGGGGGACGCAGCGGCTGGGCGGTAGACCTTGGCCCTTCGTGGGCTGTCACGTGGGGTTTACATTTTACATTTACAACATGAAGTAGATAGACAAAGAATCATATATGTTGTACTCGCATGACTTTCTCTACTCTTGCACCAACCATTCTTACAAACTGTTATTCCTATATCTTCTTCGTGATAGTTGAGGTAAACATTTGCAGAAATTATCTTATTTCCTTGTAGGTACAAGGGGAATATGGGAATACAGCAGGTTTTGAGTGATAGCCAAATATTTCAATGCTTTGAGATTCCGTTCTCTTTGCACGGTTAACATATAAAAAATGAACAGCGATGTTGCATTTGTTTTCGGAAACTGGCACAAATAACAAGGAATATCTCCGAAATGGTTGGTTCTACAAAAAAAAAATCTATAGTAAGATTTTGTGTATCTCTTATCGTTTACGAGTTATTCAAAAGTCATCAAGAGTATACAGGACTACATAGGCTACAGCCAGAAAATTAAAAATAAACGTTTCATTTACCGTTTCTAAGAAAATCAAAATTTTCAAACATTTTCCATGAAAAGGATAGTTTAGGGTGGAGACATTTTCTTCAAAATCTTTGTGTTGCATCCTTGAAAGACATTGAACTTAAATACCAACTTTGATTTTTAACCGACTTTTCGCTTTTGAGTTACGCTGTCCACAGATTGACAGATACACATGAACCTTTTTCTAAAGATGTTTTTCTTTTGGATTCAGGGGGTCCAAAAGCTGAAATCGCGATATCGAATTTTTGGGTGAAATACAACACTTCGGAAACTTGTCACATTGCATTGCAGCATTGTCATATTTTCTCCAAGAGTTCGCACTCATGCATGGATATTTACTTCTAATAAGAGTGATGTTACAAGAAAGCTGAGTGAGAGAGAAAACAGGATATGTTGCAACGCTGTGTTTCACTCCACGTGAAGCTAACAAGTGTCGGTCATTTGTGGTTTCCTTGATTTCATTGGCTGAAGTGACACGCTCATTGGTGCAATGTGATCAAAGGTAAATTGTATGAAGAGAGAGTAGAGAAAGACATGTGAGTGCAACACAGAGTTTTTTCAATTTTAAATACTTCCATACTATGTGGGGTATAGACAGTGATTCTGGTTAAAGAAAAGTTGTGTGCCCCAACTGGGTTGAGAGCCAGAAGGCCATGCCATCGATTCTTATAAGTAAGAGCTTTGGTGCACAAAAACAAAATCAGTTGTAAATGTCCATAAAAGTTTATTTTCCTAATTAAATACTTAATTGCTTGTTACACAACAGAAGGCACGTTTCCATAAAACTTCAGGTGATTAAACTGGTTGACAAGGTCGCCAGTGATGAAAGTAAAAGTAGCGACAACTTGGCCACCCTGTCCGCACTGCCAAGGTCGTTCGATGACCGGTAGCCCGTCCGCTCTCTACATAATGAATGAACCTGCATAGTGTTGCACTCACTCACTCACTCGCACTTGTACTAACTCATCCTTACATCCGACATTATTTCAGCAAGACCCCCAAACGCTTGGCGTTTTGTGGCTATGCTGTTTATATGGAAGGATCGCCAACATCTGGGTCAAAAACAGCGAGTGTTAACATTTCAAGGCCCTAAAGCGCAAAACGTAATCGAGGAATTGAGGGCTCCAAGCCGCAAACGTAGCTAGGTTTGAGGGCCTTAAGCCGAAAAGCACAGCCGAAGGTATCAGTGCCCCAAGTCGCAAAGCGTAGCCACGGTTGAAATCGCTAAGCCTCAAAGCGTAGCCGAGCAATGGAGGGTCCCAAGTCGCAAAGTGCAGCCAAGGAAGAGAAGGCCCTGAATGACAAAGTGTAGCCGAGGTACTGCGGGCCCTAAGCCGCAAACGTTGCCCAGGGATTGAAGGTCCTAAGATGCAAATCGTAGCCGGAGGAGTCAGGGCCCTAAGCCGCCAAGCATAGCCGAGGGAGTGAGGGCCCTACGTCACAAAACGTAGCCACTGGAACGAGGGCCCTAAGCTGTAAAGTGTAGCCGAGGAAGTGAGAACCCTAAGCTGCATAGCGTAGCCGAGAGATTGAGGGCCCTAAGCTGCAAAGCGCAGCCGAGGATTTAGGGTCTTAAGCTGCAACGCGTAGCCGAGGGAGTGAGTGCCCTAAGCTGTAAAAAGTAGCCAAAACAGTGAGGGCTCTTAGCTGCAAGCTTAGCCGAGGAAGTGACGGCCCTAAACTGCAAAATGTAGCCCAGGGAATGAGGACTTAAGCTACAGAGCTTGTTCGAGGGATTGAGGGCACTAAACCGCAAAGCGTAGCCAGGGCTGTTTTGTATACGAAGTTGAGCGAAGCAGTTGATGCTTTAACAGCGATGACAGAGGACCTGTTAAGCTGGAGATGATTTAGGATCGTGGGGAAAAAAATTGCGTAATATACGTATAAAAACAGTACTGTATAAAGTGGTATTTTAGAATAAGAAAAAGAAAACAAAGCCATTTTCGAGGATTACGCTACTAGTCTTGGGTTGGCACTTTCCGCTGCGCAAGTGCATTTGTAACATAATAGGGTACCGCATTTATATTGAGTGATGTATTTCATATATAAGAAAATATATACAGGAGACTGGGTGGGTTGTGCGCTTTCTAATTGAACACCTCTACTTCTAAACTGTGTAAAATAGTTGTTTCCTTCCTCAAATCATCTTTCTTCCGCATTTACATACAGGGGTTGAACTGAAACCTTATATCCACTTCATATTAACAGACAGTTTTATTTCGTATTTACTTACACATTTCGTTATAAGTATAGGAAGATACAGTAAGATAGTCTATAGTGAGATTTTTAAAGGGTGTATTGTTACATATTGGGTTCCCATACTCTCCACATAACCACGAGAAACACGGAAAAAAGAAGAGATTTACCCCTTGCAAAATATATAAGTAATAGAAAACTCAAAAAATAACAAAATAAAATATCTCGGAAATTTTTAATGCCACAAAAACGTTATTGAAATAAATCGCGTCGTTTGAAGAAATGTATATTTTTTTCTGTAGTGGGTCTTTATCTGTTATCGTCTACCAGTTGTACAAAATTATGCAAAATTCTTTCGGAAGGAATAGGTCTTATTCCCAGACTTCACTTGTCATGAAAATAGTTTAAACAGACATATGACATTTCAGTCTAAATTTATAGAACGATTTTAAACGAAGTAAAAAATCTCTAAAAATGCTCCTTTAAAAGGGTAGTCTGATGTAAGAGAATTTTTTTAAAATCTTCATGTCGCATCTTTGGAAGACGTGGAACAAAAATTCCAAGCTTGGTATTTAATATACTCTTCGCCTTTGAGCTATGCTGGGCATAGACACACACAGAATTTTTTCCAAACATCTGATGTGTTGCGCTCGCATGACTTCTTGAACAATTCGTACATACACATTAATAGAAATTCCCTTATTGCACATTTCATTGTAGCTACAACGGAAATGGCGAGTACACTACGCTTAAGCGAGTTTCAAATATTTTAAGAGCTGGTCCATATGTGATGACTTTAAGTTACGTTCTCTTTCAATGGCCCCCCCAGTGGCCTACTACGGTAGGTACGGGTTTAGCGCACCCGGCGTCCGGAGCGATACTCTCGATTGGGTTCCTCTAAGGGGTGAGAGAGCATATGCTAAACACCCAATCAATTTTGGTCAATTTTTGTGTTTGACCTCCCACCTGACACCTCCCTGAGCACAGTCTGATAGATAACCTACGCGCGGGTTGTAGGTGGATGGGGAGACGCAAGGGGTGATTGGGTAACCGCGTGATTCCCAGCCCCTGGTTATCATGTAGGATCTGTGTTCGTATCCGCTGATAAATGTCAGTCCCGGGGAGGGACCATTGCATGAGCTGATGCACTCCTGAAGGCAATTGGGTCCCTCTATCTATACATTGGGAGGTGAGACCCTAGGGTGAGCAAGGTCCAGGCCAGGACTCTCACCTAAGCCGGGGTGGTGAGCAGGATGTGAGCATTCCATCGGAGACATTTGTAATGGTGGAGGATTAGTGCGCCATGGCACAAAAAACCATAAAAAAGACGCGAAGACAATTGTAAAGGAAGCAGCTGAGTCGAGTGGTCCTCGCTACTTAGTAATTACTAGAACAGAGGAAGGACGGAAATATAAAACGGTGAATCCATTTGTAATACAGAAGAGTCTTGACAAAATAGCGTACCCAGTGAAAACTGCACTAGATAATGGAAATGGCACGCTCCTGGTTGAAGCTAATTCAGCGTACCAAGGAGACAAGCCAACCTGTTAACCAGTTATCCGGTTAAAGTAGAGATGCAAGGGACTCTGAACTCCTCGCGGGGTGTGATAAACACTCGTGCTTTGGACGGTACGTCCAATGAGGAGATTCAGCAGAATTTAGAAGAACAAGGTGTGACAGCGATGTATCGAGTCCAGTAGAACGAGCGTGGCGAATACCAGCCCACAGGGACCCTGTACCTTACATTTGATAGGGTAGATCTCCCGCAAAGGATTAAGGCAGGGTATGAGGCCATTGAAGTTAGACCATATACATTGAACCCGCTCCGATGTTTCATGTGTCAGCGCTTTGGACACACGAGCAGTTTTTGTAATGGTCAAGCTCCTGTGTTGACTGCGGAGACACTGCACATGATGATGCGTGTACAACAGCACCCAGTTGCGTAAACATTGATTCTAGTTCCCGAGATTACCCCCATTTTATGGAGGAGAAAGCCATCCAAGAGATACGAGTGAGGGAGAAGGTGTCCTTCTCGGAAGCCGGTGAACTCATGTGTTTACGCCAACCCTCTATTCTGAAGACAGGAACCTATAGCTCGGTTGCAGCTAAACCGGTACCACGGCGGGAAATCGCAACACCAACTAGCGATACAGACGGGACCACAACTACAGAAAGAACCGTCTTAGCTAGTCCAAAGCCAAAGCTTCCAACATCGTCGGCTAAATCCGTATCAGCGTCTACAAGAATCGCAGTGAACCGAGAACTTCAGCTAGGTCGCCAATAAAAGTTTCGACCTCTGCGAATAAGACTGTCAAGACCGTAGTATATGATGCTTCACCCAAGAAATTTAAGATCGAGTACAACAGATCCGACTTCCTGAAAGATGGTGATGAGAATACTCCCACTAAAACTAAGGGAAAATATAGTCCAAGAACATCTCGAAGATCCTCTTCTGAGGAATATTCTAGATTGGACTATGATCGTCGACTTTCATCTTCGCCGATCACCGTTTCAAATCTGTTCGGACCAATTAAACCGTGGTTCACAATGGATAAACGGTCGTCTTCGTTAGAGGACATGGAGCTGGAGGATGTGGCCCAAACTGGGAGAACCCCAGTAAAAAAGAGGCAGGATAAAGCCTCTGAAAAGAGCGTAAGCCCAAAAATATGAAAAGGGCTAAATTGAATCGACCACCGCCTACTACAAGGTAATGCAGAGTTACCTTCGAGTACTTATCCCATATAGATTTTAACATGGCTATCCTACAATGGAACATACGTGGTATTAAAACACAACGACCAGAGCTGGAGCTTTTCCTCAATACAAATGAACCTTTGGCTGCATGTTTGCAAGAGACTAAGTTGCTTCCACAAGATGCTTTCCATCTAAGACAATACACCCTAGTACGGTGTGATGTTACAACAGAAGAGGGTGTTCCGGCGCATTTCGGCTCTATGACGCTTGTCAGAGGTGATGTATATATGAAATCTATACCCTTACAGTCTGATATACAATCAGATGCCGTAAGGATTCTATTGCCAACCATTCAGTTTACCATTTGTAAAATTTGCCTCCCTACCTTGTCTTGTCGCCTATTGATTTAGAAGAACTAGTTTCCCAATTATCAACACCGTTGTTACTCCAGCATATCATTGCAGCGCTGTGGAACTACCTCTCGGCATTAGTTCGCAGGCTGCAACTGCTGTTGGTGGAAGACTTCCATGTGCATCACCCTCTTTGGGGTTCAAGTCGCGCTTGTGCGAGAGGCAAGCTCATCATCGATTACATCGTCGACAATTACAACCTAGCTTTCCTCAACACTGGAGAGCCCACATTTCTTTCTGACTCAATACTTTGTCACACCTTGATGTTGCCGTTTGTTCACCTCAGTTGGCAGTCTCCTTACAATGGAATGTCATCTCTGATTTACAATCTAGTGCACACTTTCCATGTCTTATTAGTCTCTTAACGCAAGACACATGTACCACACGTAAGCCCAGATAGCGTTTGGACCATGCCAACTGGATCCTTTACACCCAGTTGGCTGTGTTTACGTACAAGGAGCACGATTCAGTGAATGATTTGGCACAGCATATCACGAAGGAGATTCTCTTTGCTGCTGAACAATCTATTCCACGGTCGACTTCCCACCCCGGTCGATTTCCTGTCCCCTGGTGGATGGAAGAATGCCGGAATGTCATTCGTGCTGGAAGGCGTGCTCTTAAGGCTTTCCAGCGACACCCTATATTGGATAACCTAATCCAATACAAGAAAATGCTCGCCAGGTCCAGAAAAGTCATTTAAGGACAGCAAAAAAATATCGTGGAGCAAATTTGTAGCTTCATTTAACCGATATATACCTTCCTCGGCTATGTGGAATGAGTTAAGGCGCGACCCATATACCTATTGTGGGACTGAAAACAGCCACAGGAGCTCTTGTTGATTCATTTGATGTGACCAACACTTTTGGCAGTACTTTCGCTCAAGTTTCTAGCTCAGAAAACTACTCTCCTGAGTTCCTTCCAACTAAACCTCAGGTGGAATCTCAAGGCTTCGCGTTTCGTTCTAGAAACCTGAAAGACTACAATCGCCTTTTCACCAGGCGGAGATAGACCATGCTCTTAAATCTTCGCAAATATCAGCACCTGGACCAGACGGTATACATGTACAAATGTTACAACAGCTCTCTCCTGAAGGCAAGGCATTCCTGCTCGAGGTCTATAATAGTGTTTGTGTTAACAGTATACTCCCAGAAAATTGCAGGTGGTAAAGGACGGGGAGGGTCCACGTAAAATAATCGGTGTGGTGGCACGCGTGGATGATGACGGGGTATCATTTGACTGCGGTTGCATGGATTTTGCTTCTTTTCTTTTAAAAAAAAACACACTACAATGTAAACTGTAAAAAATAAATAATTTTGTACAATTCAGGGATGAGATCTAGAAGGTTAACTGTCCACCACACACCGATCCACGAGGTATCTCCTAACACTAAGATCTCTGTGTACACGTGATGAAGTAAGATGGTATGATACAGGGATGAGATCTAGAAGGTTAACAGTCCACCACACACCGATCCACGAGGTATCTCCTAACACTAAGATCTCTGTGTACACGTGATGAAGTAAGATGGTATGATACAGGGATGAGATCTAGAAGGTTAACCGTCCACCACACACCGATCCACGAGGTATCTCCTAACACTAAGATCTCTGTGTACACGTGATGAAGTAAGATGGTATGATACAGGGATGAGATCTAGAAGGTTAACAGTCCACCACACACCGATCCACGAGGTATCTCCTAACACTAAGATCTCTGTGTACACGTGATGAAGTAAGATGGTATGATACAGGGATGAGATCTAGAAAGTTAACCGTCCACCACACACCGATCCACGAGGTATCTCCTAACACTAAGATCTCTGTGTACAAGTGATGATGTAAGATGGTATGATACAGGGATGAGATCTAGAAGGTTAACCGTCCACCACACACCGATCCACGAGGTATCTCCTAACACTAAGATCTCTGTGTACACGTGATGAAGTAAGATGGTATGATACAGGGATGAGATCTAGAAGGTTAACAGTCCACCACACACCGATCCACGAGGTATCTCCTAACACTAAGATCTCTGTGTACACGTGATGAAGTAAGATGGTATGATACAGGGATGAGATCTAGAAGGTTAACCGTCCACCACACACCGATCCACGAGGTATCTCCTAACACTAAGATCTCTGTGTACAAGTCATGATGTAAGATGGTATGATACAGGGATGAGATCTAGAAGGTTAACTGTCCACCACCCATTGAGTCACGAGGTATCTCCTAACACTAAGATCTCTGTGTACACGTGATGAAGTAATATGGTATGGTACAGGGATGAGATCTAGAAGATTAACTGTCCACCCCCCATTGAGCCATGAGGTATCTCCTAACACTAACATATCTGTGTATACGTGATGATGTAAGATGGTATGATGCAGGGATGAGATCTAGAAGGTTAACTATCCACCACACACTAAGCCACGAGAAATCTCCTAACACTAAGATCTCTGTGTATACGTGATGAAGTAATATGGTATGGTACAGGGATGAGATCTAGAAGATTAACTGTCCACCCCCCATTGAGCCATGAGGTATCTCCTAACACTAAGATATCTGTGTACATGTGATGAAGTAAGATGGTATGCTACAGGGATGAGATCTAGAAGATTAACTGTCCACCACCCATTGAGCCATGAGGTATCTCCTAAGACTAAGATTCTGTGTACACATGATGAAGTAAGATGGTATGGTACAGGGATGAGATCTAGAATGTTGACTGTCCATTACACACTGAGGCACGAGGTATCTTGTAACAGATCCGTAAGGATACGACCATTTAGTTAAATACACGTAATCTAGAGGTTGAGAGACTGAGACTATTCAATTCAATTGCTTTAATTCGTAAGTGAAACATACGGTCGCAACAAATCCTCGCCATAGAACTCTATTCGTTGACAATACTTGCATCTCTTTCTGATTTATGCATTGCTCTTAATTCCGTTTCGACTGTTCTCCAAGTTTCCCTCGGTCTTTCGGTTCTCCTTTCTCCCTTTGAGTGCATGTCAATACCTGTCTAGTTATGTGAAATGCATGCCAATTTCCGTTTCTCCTTTTCTTTATCAAATTGCATCTGATTTGTAATGTTCCACAATGAATTATTGCTGATGGTTTTCGGCCACCAAGTTGTTAAATATGCATCTTAGATACCGATTAACAAAAGTAGTCTGTCGTTTTTTGTTTCTTATGTCATTCTCCATGTTCACAACCGTATAGCAGTATACACAGTACATTTGATTTAGAAGTTCTGATTTTAGTATTGCTTTGAATATTTTACGAGTTCCTTGTTCTCTGTTGTGAAAATACATTTTTTAAATTTTTTTTTATTTTGTTAGCTACGTCTTGATCAGCTCCTCCATTCTGGGAAATTATTCGTTCCAAATAATTGAATTTTTTTTCCATTTAGTGGCCATCTATTTACCATTTTATATACTTTTTAGTTTCTTCCTATTTCTTTAGTTTTGGTAACATTTATTTTCATACCAATATTTTAGACTTCAACTTTTAAGTTCTGCAGTCCATTTTGTTGTCTTGAAAGCTTTGTCATTATGCATATATCAGCAATGTCTAAGTCTAATTCACCATGTAGCCCTCAATGTTTTCCTCTTTTTTTCTTCATACCTTTCGTCATCATACTACCTAAAAGCATTAAAACAGGTTTGGTGACCGTACACGTCCCTGTTTAGCACCACTATTAACTAAGAAAGGTGCTGATAACTAGGGCTCGGAAGTTCATGCCCTAAAAACACTGAAATATGCTCTTAAAAACTTCAAAATATGCCAAGAAATATGCACTATTTCATTAGAACAGTTCATGTCCCTTTGCAGTAGACGAGTTAGTGTAAATAATAAAGTTACCTTATTCCTTAGAGGTTGAAGCAGAAGTGGTTCCGTTGCTAGTATTACCTCTAAATTGCAGTTCACAACCAACACTACACACATTTTCAACAGTAAAACGTCGTCTATTGTCTGGCAAAATACTTTTGTAACATGAAAAACTTCTTTACACGCCACAAGATGTTATAGGGTCATATTTAAATGATGTTAACTGCTTCACAGAGAGAGTCAACCCTCTTGGTGTGACAGATGGTTTTCTTTCGAGGATGTCTCGAATATCGCACATCTGTTTATAACCAGAATTTTTTGAAATTACATAATTCACTTTCTCTTTTACTTTTTGTCCTATGCTACCAGGAACCGAACTTAGATCACATATTGTTTTTTCAAGCACAGTAGTGATTCATGCAAAGGAAATCCTACTGCTTCCAATGCCTTTATGGCTGTTGGTAAGAAAGAAAAATGGGCAGATATGAAACTAATATCCTTCTTTAACCCAGTGCCTGGCAGAATATTTTGCACAGTTTGTATTGATGAAGCATCGTTTGAGTTCAATGACCTCTTCGATTATTTCTATGTGCTCAGCATAATATAAAACTGCATCGACCCATGTTCCCCATCGAGTTAACACTGGTGCAGGAGGTAGTCGGATATTAGGTGCTGTTGATCTAAACAACTTAACTCTTTTAGGAGATTTAACAAAAATTCTCTTTGTACTCTATCTACCGGTGGGAAAGAATCGCGTATTGTCTCAGAAATTCGATGAAGAGCGTGTGCCTAACAAGTTATATGAATTAAGTTAGGAAAAATACCTTTCAGAGTTTTTCCTGATTTTAACATATAAGGTAACAAATAAAAGCAACTACATGGGCATTGTAATTTCAAAGAATCCATCACAAACTGTGTCACAGTTACATTGTCAGTGGCCGACAATTTGCACATATTAAGGAGATAAGCTGTAGTCTTTTGTTCAATATTTAAGGCACCCACGATTATATTAGCAATAGAACTGCGTTCACAATCAGAGGTTTCATCAACAGACAACCACACAAACTGATCCGTTAAATTTTGTATATTTGACAATACGTTATTGTAACAATGCCCTACATAAGTCATACGCAGTGTACTTTCTTCAGGCACATGTTGTTGAGTACACTTGGCAAGACAATTTTTAAATATCGGATTATTCATTTTGAACAAGGGAATATCAGCAGCTAAAAATGCTTGGCACAAGTCATAGGAAAATTGAGTAACCCTACTTCCTAAACACTCTACTATGTAATTGTTTTAGAACAGGTTATTTGTTTGCGAGTTTTCTTATTAAATTCTCCTTAGGTTTTGCTGTGTTTATGTGCTGAACTATTTGAAATCTTTTCTCACTCCCTATATTTTTGTCACACTCTCCACACTCTCCCTATTATCTGTAGATATTAAATCACCCGAAAACTATTTCTGTAAATTAATCTAGCGCTCTAAGTTGGTTTTATTTCCGGCATTTGAAGAGCTTTTTAACATTTTATACGCCTAATTTAATTTGGAGGGAACCAGTTCACAACACTGTTACGTTTGAAGACCATGCAGAGGCAAGCGTTGCTATAATCGTGCTGATCAAAACGTTGACCTGAACTTTATCTTTGTTAATATAAACCTCTCAGATAACGCACTGATTATTCTCTACGCACATACGTATAATGAAAGGATGGAAGCAGGGGATTCACTGCATAACATGACTCAGCATTGCTTCTCACAACCTGGCGAGTTACATCATCATATGCAACACTACAAATATGAAAAATATTATCCAGCTGGGAAAAAAACCCATAAAAATCATTAAAATATGCTATATAGAGGCTATAGTATTGAAATAATATGCATTTATCAAAATCAAGAAAATATGCAGTTATATGCACCATAAAATCACGTCCAAAAAACTTAACATTCCATAATTCGTGCACATAATGTAAAAGCATACATTTTTAACCCCTATGAAAAAACATGCAAATGCATGAACTTCCTAGTCCTACTGATAACTGTTCATTATATTCCACTTGGCATGAGAAGTTGTTACATATTTCTTGAACAGTCCTTATAATCTTCGATGATATTTCAAAAGTTCTTATGGCGTCCTATATTTTATTTCAGGTGATCGACTCAAATGCCTTTTCAAAATCAATAAAAATTAGTAATAATGAGGTTTGATATTCATAAGAATGTTGTAAAACGGTTATTGTATTAACTTGGGTATACATGATCTTCCCTCTCTAAAACCTGATGCTTTTTAAGAGTAGAAGAGTGAGTAGAAAAAGAAACAATATATCTATTTTTATCTGATTCCTGCATGTGAGAAATTCGTGTAAATTAAACACAATAACGCTAAATGGAATGTAATTGAGATATGTTAAAGAGATACATTTGTTAGGCCATAGATGTGCTAAAACTACCTAATGCAGAAATGGGGCAATTGTAACATAAACATTAATACTTGTTAGTGACTGACATTCAGCCTTTGATAGACCTCTAATAGAGAGAAAGGAAACAGCATTCACTGATATCGAGGTTCTACAAATAAATCGACACTGCTTTCTACACTTACAATTGTGCAATTTGTCACCGACGAAGGTCTTGACACACCTTCGTTCTTTTAAAAGCGAGAAGTTTAGGAAAGATCAAAGTTGTGTAGTAATATTAATTATATGCAGCATACTAGTTCACAAGGTTGGGACAAATGTATTTCAAAATCAAGGAAAACTTCTAATGAAAAAGATTCTAACTCTGGTGTGTTAATTCGCATTATTTTATCTTCGAAATAACCAAAACTAACCAATTAACCAAAAGTTAATCTTACTTTATGTTAATCGAGATATAGAATTGCATAAGTTGATCACACATTTTCTTGTAGATAGAAGGCTAATATGGGAATACATAGGCTTTAAGTGATACTCAAATGTTCTAAAACTGTTATATCTTTGAAATTCTATAATCTTTGCAACACCAAGTGAGAGAGAGAGAATACCTATGTATTTTGTGTGTTGCATTCACATGACTTATCTACTCAATGGCCGATATTTGATCTACACCGATGGATCTACCGTGTTGGATGTGCTTATGTTTATGAAACCGAGCCACATTAATTCACTTTTCACTGTAGGACTTGCATTTCTACTGCAGAGCTGTATCCAATATACCGAGTCGTTTAGTATGTAAACCGCCACAAATTGGGTGACTACCTCATCGTTTTTTTGAGTTTTTGTGAGCTGTGCAGCTAACATCCTACTGTACAGCGCATCCATGTTTTACACGCTTCTGACGTTACCGTGGTGTGCACAGCCGGCTCCAAATGTTTTCCGATGGACGAGACAGTGCGGAGGAAAGAGACGAAAAACTTTATATGAATTACTTGCGCCTGGTCCTCCCAGCCCAGCGACAGTTTCACCAAACTTATTTACGTTTGTGTGTTTCTCTGATGTGTGGTCAGCGGGTAGCAAACAAGAAGCTAAATAATGAATTTTATTCCATCCAAACAAAGAAATCAGCACATTCTTTTTTGCACGTATTTAAACAAGCATCATTGCTTTTTTGAGGTAGCATTAACGGCGATTAAGAAATATGTTTAAACAATTCCTTAAATAAAGATAATGCATATGATGTAATCCTCGTTAATAATAATAATAATAATAATAATAATAATAATAATAATAATAATAATAATAATAATAATAATAATAATAATAATAATAATAATAATAATAATAATAATAATAATAATAATAATAATAAATAATTAATAATAATAATAATAAATAATTAATAATAATAATAATAATAATAATAATAATAATAATAATAATAATAATAATAATAATAATAATAATAATAATAATAATAATAATAATAATAATAATAATAATAATAATAATAATAATAATAATAATAATAATAATAATAATAATAAATAAAATAAGCCGGTTCAGATTTAAAGGGTGATTTTCCTTTGAAGTTCTGCTTTCCTGTTATTTCCAACGGAAAATACCCATTCAATGTTTTAAACTTCGATGTGAAATTTCAGGTCAAATACACGATTTCATGTTCGCTGAAGAAAACCATTTTGCAAATTTTACAGCGCAAATGCGTGTGTCTCCATGAATAGCTTAAAAAATAAATAAAATAAATAGTGGTATATTAAAATTATTTTAATGTTTTAAATTTAATTTCATTGTAGTGATATGACGCCTCGAATACCGAATATTTAGTTTCCATCCTATCTGCGAGCGAGTTCTGGATTTATAACGTAAATGTTGCCATGCCTACATTGAGATTACTTTCTTACGACCAGGTGTAAGAGAAATGTCGGAATGACATTCTCTTTGGACTTACAAATACATTACGCCCCTCACCCTTGTAGACAACTATGAGCTGGCAAGTCGACCTATGAGACCACCTGGCATAACTAATACATAGGCTTCCTCCCGCGGCTAGGTGCACGTGACTCGGAAAACATTTGAAGTCGGCTGTACATGGATTCCTGCTCACGTAGGGTTGCCGGGGAATGAAATGGCGGATTTGGCAGCAAAGGCGGCAAGCATAGAACCCAATATTACCATATCCCGTATTACTTCTGAAGATTTTGGATTTGAAGTGCGGAGAGCGGTGTTCTACTGACACGAAGAGCGGTCAGCACTCCGCGAAAATAAGCTTAGAGCAGAGTAGGAGATTCCTATAAACTGGTAACCTCCTCTCGTGTATCTCGTTGCGAGAAAATTACCCTGACTGGGTTGTGCATTGGACATTGCAATGTTACGCACGGTTACCTCCCTAAGGGGGACCCTGCTCCTTTTGTCCGCTGTATGACAACTGTTTCTCGGTCGTTCACGTGTTGCTAGTGTGTTTCCACAGATAACTGCCGACTGATAAACTTCTGACTTTTGCCTCATTAGTTTCGTATGTTTATCTATATTTTACTATTATTTTTATTTTATATTACACTTTATCCCTGACTTTGCCATGGTTTGACTAAGGGAGCTGATGACCAAGTAGTTGAACGCCCTTTGGATTCAGGGACCTTGAAACGTGTATTTGCGGTGAAATCTCGACATCGAATTTTTGAGTCGAATAGAATACTTCCCTACTTACTATACGAAGTAGGAAAAGTAATGATGATGACTGTGATGATGACGATAAATCAAACAAAAATACACTTATATTCTCCTAGAGCAAATGAGATAAAGCTCACTTTAAATTTGTATTGCTTACTAGTCTTATGTTTCGCCCGATGCAATAATTGCGTAAGATAGGGGAAAGGCAATTGCAATTAATTCCTCATTAGAGTTTGAACATCAGTGTTGCCACCTTGAACAGCCAAAACTCGCGCCAATCACAGCCTGTCAGCTTGCAGGCCAATGATTGTAATTCCTAGATTTAGCACTGCATTATTGCAAGTAATGACCTCGAGTTGTTATGGCGCGTAGTAAAAGGCGGTCGGTCGATGCAATTTCCCAGCGTCCCTCAACAAGAATTATTTTACAGTAAAGTCACCTTAACCCGAAGTACGTGTACTCGTGCCCAGGAGATCACTAGGATGATGACGCACAAGGATAAGTAGCTAATAAACATTTGCAGGCAACCACCTTTCATTCAACTGACCAGCAATGACACTGGAGGTTCCAACAGAGATTAAAGCCTTTCACCGGAACTTTTCATGTATGATTTTAATCTAATATTCACAACCAGGAAAGTAATTAATTACCATTGGTTCAAGTTCATCATTTCTGTGCTAAGGCGACAAATATGATATGTTATAGGCAGACCCGAATTTAGGACCTCTGACGCTTCTGGGCAAAAAAAAAAAAAAAAAAAAAAAAAAAAAAAAAAAAAAAAAAAACCAACTTGCAATATATATATATATATATTACTTAAATTTTCACAACATAGAGAATGGTTTCACTAGTTTGGACACTCAAGTATGAGTGGCAAACACCATAAGTGAGGTTATTAAAATTTAAGTAGGAACATCTTAATAGAAAGAACTTATACTAAAGAGGCATCGCCCCATGTTAGATGTCAAAACATATACTGTTTAAATAACAAGAGGCTTCCTCCTTGCCCTGTCATTTGCAAACAAGTTTGAGTTCGTTATAGTCCATTTTCACTGTTAAGTCAGATTCAATTGCAAGAACAACAATATAACTAAGACGATCCTTCACTTGTGATGTTCTTAAATAATTATTTATGCGTCTTAGAGCAGAAAATGATTTCTCAGTTGAGCAGTTGGAAGCAGGAGTGCTATGTTTAAGTTTGGGTAAACACTCTCTAGACAGTTACCTTAAAGCTGCGTAGGAGAGTGCGTCTCATTTTCGTTGTTTTCTATGTAGCTTTTGAAGTGTAAGCATTCAAGTACAAATGCTGAATCTTCAAGATCCGAACTGTAGACTTTCTGAAGTCTGGATGATGCTTCCTGAATTTCAAGTGGACTAAGCATCTTCAGATTTGTCAAAAACATAAATGGTTCACTGAATTCCTTGTAGGAAGAAACTCTGTTGTTCAGTTCTTCAATCAATTTATCTAGAATCAAAAGGAACTTGATGTTTCATGTCTAAGCTTTTTTTTTTTTTTTTTTTTTTTATTTTTATTTTTATTTTTTTTTTTTTTTTTTTTTTTTGGTGCAGCTTTCCAGTAATTTTGCCGCTCCCTAAAATGTGCCGCCCTGGGCAGTTGCCCGGTTTGCCCTTACGTAAATACGGTCCTGGTTATAGGTATTCCTATGATTTTCTCTACTCACAATTCAAGAAACCGTTCTTAGAAACACCTATTCTTTTATGTACTTCATGTTAATCCATATAATCATTTTGGCGTCCACAACCCTGATAAAACAGAATAAATTGAGATTTTATTTATAGACGCTCTTAAATTGCGATGGTTCTCAGTCTACAATTCTATATTTGGGTAAAGAACCATTTAATTTTGATAATAGGCCTGTTTACCAGACTTGAGGTTCTTTCAGACATGGAATAACAGGCTTCACTTCCCTTCCAAAGGAAGCCATAGTAAGGATTCTTACGTCAAAAAAATCCATCACTCTCCGTCAGGTTTGAATCCGCAATCTCGGAAATTACGCATTAGCATGTTAACCTGCTGGTTAAATACGAAGTGTCTTCTGAGGATGTGACAGGAACGTTATCAACAAAATCCGCCTCAGCCCCCCCCCCCCCCCCCACAGCCAGAAATTAAGCTGTACAAGGAAACTCTTTCGCTTATTTTGATTTGCTAAGTATAGAGCTTAGACCTAATGGTTTTGATTAAAATACTCTAAGCTGAAGAAATTTTGACGAAAAATGAACTGTGTATCTTGAATTTTCTGGGAATGGCGTCTAAAGTCATCTTGATTCTGTATGACTTGCGTAGGCCGCAAGACAGACAAAATAGTTTGGTATTTAACCGACTTTTCTCATTTGAGCTATGTTACACACACACACACACACACACACACACACACACACACACACACACACACACACACACACACACAACCTGAGCCACTGCAGAGCCCCAATGTGCTAAGCTCGCGCACGCCTAACCCTAGAAATTGCACTGGATCTAGAATGGGGCCAATGATACAAAAAAGAATCTAGGTTCCATATTAAATTTTCTTCGTTACAGCCTTGGCTGTTATAATACAATTACATACTAGAATTATATAATACTCAAGATAAATCATATACATTTCAAATCAAGGCGTAGAAGAAAGCCTTTTATACCACATAACGTTCCAAACCAAGTCTGCATTTAGTTAAAACAAATGCTTACCCCTGAATCATCAGTCTATCAAATATTGGCATACCTCGTCCCTATTCGAGATGTTACACCTGAACAAAATTGGGGGAAACTTTCCCTTACATGCAAGATCTCAGAAAAGCCCCCATGGTCACTTAGGAAAAAGATCAAGGTACCACCATCTAAAGCTCTAAAACACTTATTTGGGCTACCATACTTGACTCATCCCGAGAATAACTGAATACGCATCCCTAAGCTTGTTCGCACCAGCTACGACCTCTCTCGGCGGTATCCCCATTCATTTTCCTCAACTGAAAGCTAGCCCCATGCTCAAACCTGTAGGAAGTTCCCCGAACAACCGCTAGAGCTTCCGTTGCCCGCATCAACATGCAAAAAACATGTAATTCGCTAGCCGGTTATGACAAAATTTCTCTTGTGTCTTAGTCTGTAAGTCTAAAGACTTTGACTAAGCTGATCCCGTAGCGCGAATAGCATAGTTCGCGAAGTATGCTTTTGCACCCACTCTCAGCAACAGTTCATTGAGAGCATCTTGGATGGAAGTGAAGAAATCCGTATATTTAATTTGCAAGCAGCACTAACACAGACCAACAGCCGGCTTGCGCTGGGAGGCGCTCTATGTGTCCCCGGGAGTAAGATTTTGTACAGGCGCACATAACGTGGCAGTAAAGTCGTTGACTTTCGAATTCGAGAGGTAATTCTGCACATCACTGAGTGTCCTACTAAAGGGCTCGCTTGTGGTGTGTGCGATGTGGTGAGCGTGTGGGATGTTGTGTGGGTGTGTGGGATGAGGTGTAGTGTGTGTGTGTGGGATGAGGGATGTGGTGAGTGTGGGATGTGGTGAGTGTGTGCGATGAGGTGGGTGTGTAGGGTGAGGTGTAGTGTGTGTGGGATGAGGGATGTGGTGTGTGTGGGATGTGGTGAGTGTGTGCGGTGAGGTGAGTGTGTAGGGTGAGGTGTAGTGTGTATAGGATGTGGTGAGTGTGGGGATGTGGTGAGTGCGTGCGGTGAGGTGTAGTGTGTGTGGGATGAGGGATGTGGTGTGTATGGGATGTGGTGAGTGTGTGCGGTGAGGTGTGGTGTGTGTGGGGTGGGGTGGTGTGTGTGGGGTGGGGTGGTGAGTGTGGGGATGTGGTGAGTGCGTGCGGTGAGGTGTAGTGTGTGTGGGATGAGGGATGTGGTGTGTATGGGATGTGGTGAGTGTGTGCGTTGAGGTGAGTGTGTGCGGTGAGGTGTGGTGTGTGTGGGGTGGGGTGGTGTGGAATGTGGTGAATGTGTGAGGTGGGTTGGGTGTGTGGGGTGTGGAGGGGTGGGATGTGGGATGTGGAGAGTGTGTGGGGTGGTGTGGAATGTGGTTAATGTGTGAGGTGGGTGGGTGTGTGGGGTGTGGAGGGGTGGAATGTGGGTTATGGCGAGTGTGGGATGTGGTATGTGGGGAGGACTGGGGTGTGTGGTGTGTTGTGTGGGGGTGGGGTGTAGGTGTGTGTGGGTTGTGGTGAGTGAGGTGGGTGAGGTATCTGTGTGTGGTGGGTGAGGTGTCTGTTGGAATGTGGTGGGTGTGTGGGGTGTGATGTGCGTAGGGTGTGTGTTGGTGTGTGGGGTTTGCTGGTGGTGTGTGGGTTGTGTGGGGTGTGGTGTGTGAGGTGGGTGAAGTGTCTGTGTGGTGTGGTGTGTGTGGGGTGAGAGGTGGGTGTGGGATGTGCTATGGCGTGTGCCTGGGGTGTGAGGTGGGTGAGATGTGGGTGATGTGGTGGATGTGTGTGGTGTGGTGGGGAGTGAGATAGGTGCGTGGCGTGGGGTGGGGTGGACGTGTGGGGAGTGATGGGTGTGGGGTGTAGGGTGTGTGGCATGTGTGCGGGTGTCGTGTGTTGCGTGGATAAGGTGTGTGTTTGGGGGGGCTAGTGATGTGTTGCGTGGGGTATGAGGTGAGTCTGTGGGATGTGGTGTGGGTGGGGGTAGTGGTGGATGGGGGTTTGGTGTGAGTGTGGGGTGTGGTGCGTGTTTGGGATTTGATGTAGTGTGTGTGGTGTAGTGTGGTTGCTGTGTGGGGTGTGGTGGTTGTGTGGGTGTGGTGGGTATAGAGTGTAATATGTGGGGTGTGGGGTGTGGGGGTGGGTCGTGTTTGTCTACAGTAATCGTTGAGAGAAACTCGATTATGGGTCCTCACAGACAGTTTTGGGATTTTTAATCGCCACGTTGCACTTGTTATTATGCGAAAAAGTTTAAGTGAGCGGTAATCGTCGCTATAGAGTAGACACAGACTGTGAAGTGTGTCAACGATAGGAGAGAACAGGTTAGCTGTAAGTTGTAAAGTCACGACGAGTGGTAGCTTGTGTTCACGATAAAAGGGAACCATTTTTGTGTTCCAGTTTTAGAAGAGAAATAAGGTGACAAGACAAATTAACTAAAAGTGTCCTTTGTCACACGCATGTTTGTGTACAACGTAAACGCCACGATGGAGTGGGATTTGAAAATCACGATGGAGCAGATGTAAGAATTACTAACCGAAGTCAAGAACATGAAATCCGGAACAGAAAAACTAGGTAGCAAAGTAAAAGCATGGAAATGCGGAATGGCAAAGATGAAAACAGAAATATCCGAGACGAAGACAGGGCTATTCATGAAGATTGACGGGCAACTGGTTAGCGTGAAGAAAGAGGCTAAAGCGCTTGGCGGGATACTGGTTGACATCTGCCAACGCGGTGGCGTCATGGAGGACTTTGAGGAACATCTCGGCGCCCTAAAAGTCAGAGTTGACGGCAGCGTCAAGGAACTGGATGCTTGATGTGCACAGGAAAGAGCAGACCTTGGGAGGGAGCATCTAGCGGCCAAGGTAACAGTTACGCGCGTGTCGGATAATGAAGGTCTAGGACATGACGCAAAGGACGTGTGAAAGGATCCCCTAGTGGAGTGGGTTGGGAATGTAGCCAACCAGAACACATCGAATAGGGTTGTCAACAGGAAAGCCTACGAGCAAGCGGGGAATTAGTAAGGACCGACTTTAAATGCGGCGGAGCCATCCCATCAGGTAACGCTGAGTGCCGTGAATAGAAGTGAGGAGGACGTTATCGCGGCAGCATACAAGAGAAGACGTACCGAGTGCTAGTGGATACGAATACAGCCGTGACCGCGATCCAACCGGATGTGGTGGACGAACTAGATCGACCTTGCGAGATGGTGGCGACATGAGCGACACTGCCTATGAAGAAGGTCTCGCTGGAGTTGACCTTGGGGCAGAGCGTTATAAGTCTATAGGTGTTAGTCGCGAGGGTGACTGATGGGTGTTTGTCGCAAGGATGGCTGATAAGATGATACTGGGACTGCCCTCAGGAGCCACGAGGCGACGGCGGATGGGTCCTTCGAGTCGGAGAAGGCGCGATAACACTGCGGAGCTCCAGTGTGCACCTTGTGGTCGGCAGGGTAACCCTACAGCCGGCATTTTTGTGAGAGCTTCGAGAAAAGGTGTATTTCGAAAAACAAATACATGCTACATATTCTTGTCTGTGTAACAGAGTGTGGTGGCGAGAGAAGCGAATTTTTGTGATGGAGTTGTGAGTGTTGAACAAGACAGCTGTTAACTGTGTGTTTGTACGTGTCGTAGTCGTTGAGAGAAATGTGAGTATGGTTAAACAGAGATAGTTTTAGGACATGTAATCGACACGTCGGAGTTGTGTGAAGCAGTTTTAGTGTGATCATCGAAGACACCTATTACACAGAGAGAACTGAAAGACTGAAGTGCATGTCAAGATTACGATAAGAAGAACAGCCGTGGTTTGTAAGATCACATTGAATTGTAGATTGTGTTAACAATAAAACATGACTGTTTTTTGATAAGACAAAGTAACTGAAAGTCTCATTTGTTACAGTGGTGTTAGAAACGGGATTTCTCAAATGGTCCTCTACTTACTGTAAACACTTAGTAGAGAAAGTAAAAGTGCATGTGTTGTGAACTAGAGTTAAAATATTAGACATTTTTTTTTCCCGCAAGGGACCTTTTAAGTGAAGTAATAAAATAGGAAACAAATTTATCCACAACTTTTACACAATTTCTGCAAAATAGATTAAATTTAGGCTGAAACATGTATGCCTTGCAATACATGTAGGATATAAATATCATTAATTTAGGATTTCAAAGTTTCAGTCATAGGTATCCTTCAAAAAAAAGGGTCCTTGAGAAAAATTGCTGTAATAAAGTTCATATGAGCGTACAATGTAACGGAAAACTCATAAAAAAATTAAGACCTGGATTTCACTCGTGCACAAGACCAGCAATTAGCAGCGAAAATGCTAATATTCTACCTTCAAGTGTTTTCAGTGACAAATCCATCAAGGCAAATTGTGTGATACGCGTGTTGTTGTAATTCTCCACGCGCGTGTAGTGCATTACCCGTGTATTCGTCCTCAGTTGTTAGATAGTTATTGATCACACATATGTTCCTGATGACGACCTTGTATCTTTGAAGTCCCCTCCACAAACACGTATATATAAATTTAATTGCCCGCGAGCCAGTTGCTACTATAGTATCCGTTAGTTGACGGTGCGCACAAGTCGACAGGTTTCTGGGTAAGTAGTCACTTCTTCATTCACAGGCCTCCTCCACACCAAGAGCTCTGGGAATATGCGAGGATTTTACTGTCTCTACTACGTGTAGTGAGTAGGGCAAGTATTGTATTCCACATACAATTCGATGTTTCACATGAAATATGTGTTGAGGTCCCCTGAATAAAAAAAAACACTCTTAGATAAAGTTCGGTGCGTGTGCGTGCGTGTGCGTGCGTGTGTGTGTGTGTGTGTGTGTGTGTGTGTGTGTGTGTGTGTGTGTGTGTGTGTGTGTGTGTGTCAGCCTGTGGACAGCATAATTCAAAAATGAAAAGTCGGTTAAATACCAAAGTTGATTTCAGTTTAATATCTTTCAAGAACGTGACACAGATTTTGAAGAAAATTGCTCCACCCTAAACTATGTTGATTTTCTCAAAAATAGCTGTAACGATTTTGATTAAAATGCTACATGTATAAGACATTTTGATGTTAAATTAAATTATATTTTGAATTTTCTGGTATAGCCCATGTTGTCTTGTTTACTCTTGATGACTTTTGCATAACTGGTGCCTAATAACCTAGTTGTCGATGGGCCCTTAAACACCACCGCCGCCACCACCACCGCCGCCGCCACCGCCACCGCCGCCACCACCGCCACCACCGCCACCACCACCACCACCACCACCACCACCACCGCCACCACCGCATAACTGGTAAGAGGCCCGGGTTCGATCTCAGGCAACCGCATGTGGGATTTGTGGTGAACGAAGCGGTGCTGGGTCGGGTTTCCTCCGGGTTCTCCGATTTCCTCCGATCTCATTCCACCGGTGCTCCATCTTCATTCCATGTATCAGTGTAATCGCCTGCGGTGCCGCATGTAGTAAAAGCGGGCGTTATATGCTACCAAAAAAGCCCCAAAATGAAAAAATTCGCTTAAAAACTAAAGTTAGTATTTATATTCTTCTCAAAATAAGAAACACACTTGAAGTAAATAAAGGCGAGATGCAACTCGAGCACGTAACCGCTTTCATTGGCTCCTGACTGAAACACTCAGCCCAAAACTATAAAAAAAGATCTCGTATTTTCTTTGTTATTACATTAAAATGTGGAAATGGATACATTTAACGATTTTATTGAAATGTACTGCCTGTTCATTGTTATTTGGAAGAAACCAATCGCTTTACTGAAACGAAGAGTTATTACACAATTCCGTGCACATGTTTCGCGGAGTAATGGAAAAGTGTTTCTTAGAGTGGATCCAGTATAGTTTCAGCGTATTGCAAGGATGCGACACAAAGATTTTCGAGAAAATCCCCTACCCTGAATATCCTTTGCTTGAAAAGTTTTTAATTTTCTAAAAAAATGACTGTAACGATTTTGATTAAAATACCATATGTTTAAGATATTTTCATGACAAATATATATCTTGAATTCTTTGGGAACAGCCTCTGAACTCCGTTCTGGATTAGTTTTCCGTAGCTCATAAGAGACAAAATTTTTTATACAAAAAATGATGGCTAAAGACAGAGCCCCATATTAGTAGATTTACTATAATTTAACGGAACAACTGTGGGATGAAATTCCGCCACACCGGAGGCACTGATATGGTCCTGGCAATTGACAATATCGTTAACAAATTTTTAATCTTTCGGGATCACCTTCTATTTTTGTTTCATTGCACAGTCCCTTTACTTTGTTTGCTCATGCCGGAGCTTAACATCAGAAAAAAGTAATGGCGGTTTTCATATTTTTACTTTCCCTAATAGTATAGTAACTAGAGGAAGTATTGTATTCCATTAAAAAATTCGACGTCGAAATTCGACCGGAAATATGTTTTCAGGCTCCCTGAATAAAAACAAAAAGCATTTTTAGAAAAAGGTCCGTGTGTGTCAATCTGTGGACAGCATAACTCAAAAACGAGAAGTTCGTTAAAACCAAAGTTGATATTTAAGTTTGTTTTTTATTATGCTACAATTCATCCACCCTAAACTGCCCTTTACACGGAAAACTTTGTGAAACTTTTGATTTTCTTAAAAATGGCTCTAAAGATTTTGATTAAAATGTCTTTATGTTTGAGACATTTTTATGACAAGTGAAATGTATATTTTGAATTTTCTGGCTATAGCCTATGTAATCCTCTTTACTCTGAATGACTTTTTCATAACTGATAAGCGGTAAAATGACCAAATCTTACTCTACAAAAATGTAGATTTTGCTAAAACGCAATTTATGTTCAAATAACTTTTTTTTTTTTACACTGCTGAACCATTTCGGAGATATTCCTTGTTATTTGTGTGTTTCGGAAAACAAACATTGATCAAATGCAATATCGTTGTTCAATTTTCATATGTTAACAGTGGAAAGAGAACGGAATGTGAAAGCTTTAAAGGATTTGACTATCGCTCAAAGCCTATTGTATTCCCATATTTCCCTTGTACCTACAAGGAAATAAGCAATAAGATAATGTCTGCAAATGTTTGTTGACTAACATGAAGAAGATATAAGAATTTGTAAGAATGGTTAGTACAAGAGTAGAGAAAGTCATGTGAGTGCCACACATCAGATTCTTTCTTTATTTAATTCAATTGAAGTCGCCTAACCACAGGGTTATATAGCGACTATTTACAGAGCGTTGCGTAGTTGTTAATGTAATGATAACGAATTTCAAATTGTATTAAATCTTAAGGAATAAACGGTCTGCCTTTTGTGATAACGTTTGACAATGCGCTTGTGAAGTTGCATGAAAAATCACGATAAAATGAAACATTGAATATTTTGCTTTTAACTGTGTAGCGTAGCTTCACTTGGTGCCTTTGGTGTACTAAGGTCAGCAATATTCAACATCCTGCGCGGCCTTTCAAACACATGCACATAACATTTTAAATGTCCTTTTCCTCAACACCTTTTTAGTTTCAGTGTTTTTCATTGCTTAAATGTTGCACGTGTGAAAATGGTTGAGGACACCGTACAAACCTGGCTGACTTCCGGCGCGGCGGTTGGAGGTTAACCTCGCACGCTTACGACTAGGTCACACACGCGCCACCAGTAAACATTCTTTGCGTGGTGATCCGGCAACTCTCCATGCCCCACGGTTTGCTTCATTGTTCACGATATGCTCAAGAGCGCCAGATCCTTGGCCTGGGTTTTACACTGCGCAACGACACGGTACCCGTAGAAAACGTACTGGGGTTTGTCGCGAATATTGGACTCTGTAATCAAGTTTAAGGGGAACTAGGACAGATATTTTACTTTCTCTACTACGTATAGTAAAGTAGAGGAAGTATTGTATTCCACCCAAAATTTCGATGTCGAGGTTTCACCGGAAATATATGTTTTGAGACCCCCTGAATCTAGTAAAAGCATTTCTAGAGAAAGGTCACCGTGTGTCAGCCTGTGAACAGCATAACTCAAAAACGAAAAGTCGGTTAAAAACCAAAGTTGGTATTTAAGTTTAATGTCTTTCAAGGATGCCCTAGCCCTATCCTAAACCACCCTTTACATGGATTTTTTTTATTTTTTTATTTTCTTGAAAATGGCTCTAATGATTTGGATTAAAATGCCATATGTTTGAGATATTTTTATGAAAAATGAAATATATATCTTGAATTTTCTGGCTATAGCCCATGAAGTCCAATTTACTCTGGATGGCTTTTACATAACCGGTAAACCGTAAGAGGTAGATCAAATCTCACTGTACAAAAAATGTAGATCTTGCTAAAACATGCAATTTATGCCTTTTTTGTGGTAGAGTGAACCATTCCGTAGATATTCCTTGTTATTTGTGTAAGTTTTGGAGAACTTATATTTCTGTCCAATGGAACATCGCAATTCTTTTTTTATATGTTAACTGTGCAAAGAGAACGGAATTTGAAAGCTTTAAAAAATTTGACAGTTGCACAAAGCCTACTGTATTCCCATATTCCCATTGTACCTTCAAGGAAATAAACAATAAGATAAATTGTACAAATATTTATGTCAACTAAGATGAAGGAGATACAAGAACAAGAGTTTGTAAGAATGGTTAGTACAAGAGTAGACAAAGTCATGTGAGATTTTTAGCCAAAGTGGTCAATATTTTTGTTTTTGGATTTCTGCAAAAATGAAGTAATTAGTAAAAGTTTTAAATGGTTTTATGGTGCTCCAGACCTTTTTAAGGACTGAACAGCTTTAACCCTTTACACTAAGTACATGATTAAACTACATTAATGATATGAATATAAAATTCAGGTTTTCGGTATGAGATATAGCTCATGCAGTATAGTTGCCTTTGCTTTTTCATGAAACTTGGCATGATTGCTTTACAGTACTATCTAAACACATTGTAGAATACATTTTGGGCTCCAATGTAAACTTGGCACAGTGATGCTATTAGTCCAAACATTTTAGACCACAATATTTCCATTATTGATTATAATTATTTTCCAAATGGAAAAAAAAAAAGTTCTATAATCACTTCTTAGGAGTTCAAATATTAATATAAGAGTGGCACTAATGAAAAAAAAATGTTTGTACTGCAAGGAGTATTTCATAATTTTCAAATATCGCGATATGAAAAATAGAAAACAGCTCATAGCTGAAAAACTACTTCAATTTAAATTTAATAATTATGCTATCAAGAATGAGGGTAACCAGCATACAAAAATTCAAAAAATATGAAAAAAATCTGTCCTAGGTCCCCTCAACTTGTATTTTCTGTCGCAGCTTTTTAAGACTTTTAGGGTATTTTACTTTATTAACGTTTTAACGTCTTGCTGTTTTACCGATTAGTTTTTAAGTTTTAACTGGTTTAATGATTAGCTGTTTCAGCTTTCACGTTTTAAGTTTACCCGGTCGCCACGGTACCTATCCGTTTGTTACGGATTTACCCGTATGATGTTAAAGGTGTGTCCTTTGTACGCAAGCTTTTACGTCTTTGTAAGATGATGGGGGTAGTTGGGTTCTATTGTTTGCTACTGACTGTGGGGTGGGCAAGCCACCTGGATGTCTACCCACCAAACAGCACCCAGTGCCCAACTACTGCTTGATCACAAGTGGGGCAGTGTCAGCAGGAACCAAAAGGAGTGAGGTGTGGGAGGCGAGGGTATCTCCAAATGTCCTACTCGGGGTGAACAAATTGAAGGACAGCGGTGCCGTGGCCTATCACCAAGGCTGTCCGGGTTTAATCTCAGGGACCCCGCATGTTGTATTCGTGGTGGGCGGGTTTCTCCGGGTTCTCCGGTTTCCCCCGCTAGTCATTCCACCTACTGATCCAGTCATCCATTTCCACATCATCCACTCCCTCACTCTCATACCTGGTGCTAGACTGACCACCCACTTCCATATCTTCACCCTATCTGGTCCATAGGCTCGTCTGTTCCGCAACAGGCATCTGACCCTAGGGGTTCTTGTAAGTCCTAAAGTGTGTAAGTCCTCCGAACGGAGAGGATAATCAGATGATGAAGAATTGAAGGACAAAGCAGTGGGTCACCAGTTCAAGACATCCTTGGGCAAGTGGCAGCTTTTGCGTCTTCGGGGAAGGCGGTGGTCATACTGCCCCAGTGTGTTGGCCAGCTGTAGAATGTGGTGCAAGTTTGGAGTAATTAGTGCGAGCTCTGTCCACAATGTATGGGATGTCGGAATGGGTGTGAGTACAGTAACGGTGATTAAAAATCGTCTGGCACGCGCAGTTGGGTGCTGGGTCCTTGGATGTAATGTACCAGTGTGTAATCTTACGATGGGCAATTTTATCCTTAATCTTGTTGTAGAAACTTGTTTTACTTGTAGAGGAGTTCTGTTCCTCGTGCAGTTGTGCCACTGGTTCTCCCGGTTTTCCTTAGTGAGGCGTTTGATGCACTTGATATAATCTTGATAGGTTATGGGCATTTCAGCAGAAGATAATGCTGGTCGCTTCACTCAACTGTCACCATTAGTTTGTGAGCCATGTAAGGGAATCCATAAAATGTTAATTTGCATACCTGAACTGATTGCTTCATTGATAAGAACTGTATCTTTTAACGTTTATCCTTGATGACCATAATCTGATGTTATTACTTCCTAAACCATATATTTTTCTTTATTATTTTTTAATTTTTCTACCAGTACATGGACCTCAGAAGTTCTCTGCAGCAAATTCAAGACACAAACTTCATTTGTAATGAAAATATCGTGCACATATAATGCGGTGGAGGAATTTTCTTGAAAATCTTAAGGTCCTATTTCTGGAAGATACCGAACTTCAATACCAACTTTGGTTTTAACCAACTTTTCAATTTTTGATTATGCTGTTCACACGCACACACAAACATGAACCTTGTTCTAAAACTGCTTTTCTGTCTTTAGGGGGCCTCAAAGTGTATATTTACGCTACAATCCGGACATCGAATTTTTGGGTGGAATATACTTCCCTTAACTGCTAATTAATAGGTTGTTGAGAAAGCAAAGAAATCCGATGTGTTGCACTTACATGACTTTCTCGACTCATGTACAAACTATTCTTAAAAACGCTTACTGTACGAGTACTATCCAATTAATATTAATAGAGATAAACAGTTGCGGGCAATTACATGGTCCCTTGTAGATACGAAAATAAGAAAATACAGTAGGTTTAAGCGACAGTGCTTTTAAGAGATGGTCCTTATATTATGGCTATAAAATTGCTCTTTGCTGACCAGGCGATTTTAAAATAAAAACAAAAATTCTGATATGTTGCACTCTCATGACCTTCTCTATTCATGCACTAACCATTCTTACAAACTCTTACTCCTATATCTTCATATCAGTCGAGATAAACATTTGGAGAAATTATCTAATTGGTTATTTCCTTGTAGGTACAAGGAAAATAAGGGAAACAGTAGCTTTGAGTGACAGTTAAATCTTTTAAAGCTTTCAGATTCCGTTCTCGAAACGTTTTCCATGTAAAGAGTAGTTTAGGGTTGAGCAATTTTCTTCAAAATCTTCATGTCGCATCCTTGAAAAATAATAAACTTAAATATCAACTTTGGTTTTTAACCGACTTTTCGTTTTTGAGTTATGCTTTCCACAGACTGGCACACAAAATGTATTTTTTGGGGGGGGGGCCTGAAAACATATTTCCGGTGAAATCTCACCATCTAATTTTTGGGTGGATTGCAGCACTTCCTCTACTTACTATATGTAGTAGAGAAAGTAAAATCGAATGACTTACTGTATTAGAAAATTCAAATCAATAACAAGGTATAGCTTGGAGTTGGTTTACTTTACAAAAAATCTTTAATATAAATTGTTTGATTTAACCAGATCAAAATTTTTTCTGCAATAAGATTTTCTCTATCTCTTACAGTTTACCAGTTATACATAACTCAATCCAGAATTAAGAGGACTTCAGAGGCTTTTACTAGAAAATTCAAGCTACAGATTTCATTTTTCATGAAAATATCTTAAATGCGCGCTATTGCAATCAAAATTGTTAGAATATATTTGAAAAAATAAAAACCTTCTATACAAGAGATGGTTTGGAGAGGAGGAAATGTGCTCGAAAATTTTCGTGTCGCACCCTTAATAGATGAATTTAAATGGGAAGACTTGTATTTTATTGACTATTCTTTTTTGAGTTATGCTGTTCAGACACACGCACGCGCGCACCCCCGCACACGTGCACACAGGCGTACACACAGACACCTAAACCTAATATTATCTGGTAAATCTGGAAACTACGGGACCCACTTGGTTCACTGGGCTCGTTACGGTGTAACTCATTCGCTCGTCTTACAGTGCTTTCTTCTTTTATACGTGACTTTCTTTTGTTTAATGACACTTTTAAGTATGAATCATATTTCGATCCCTCGATATTTATCGTTCGATTGTTAGCGTATCTTTAGTATGCTTCATTATAAGCTGCATAGCCACAAACCGCCTACTACTGGCTAAATTGTGATTTAAGTGACCTGGGACTGAAATTTGAATATTCTACATTTTTATAGCTTTGCACACTTAAGGATGTTTATATTATAAACTGCCACACAAAGTTCCAACACAATCTGGTTCGTAGTTTTATTCAATTTATTCATAATGCGAAAATACCTTAACATTAAAAATATTCTATAGGCATCAAAAAAAAAAAAATATATCACAACAGCTTTATTATTTTATAAACTCTAATGGCCAACAAACACCATCAGGAAGAAAAAGTAATTACTTTTAAAGTAATTAATGTCTTTGCTTTGATGAGCTTTTAAAATATATCTTTTAAACTTTTTTGTGTGTTTAATTTTTAAAGCTAAATAAATGTTTAGATTTTGAAACCAAAGACTGAATTTAAAGTCACATAAATCGAGAAAATTTTAGGAAAATTCTAGGAGCACAGTACAAAATGTAATGTGTATGGAGCAGATAATGTATTAAAAATGTAAACTAGTGAAAAAACATTTTTTTACACACATATATACATACATCAGATTAGCTGTTTGTCACATCTTCCCTCTTTTGTCTAGTGGTCTATCTTCTCAGATTCATAACTTAACTACTTCTTTCCGTTGAATTTGGTTGCTATTTGAGCCCTTTTTGGCCTATATTTTGTTCAAATACTGCTGAAATTGTAAACAGAAAAGGGGCGTTTAAATGTAGCGCACGTGATATTTAAAACCTGTGGTAAACCTTTAAAAATGAGAAATCAATGACATTTCACTGTCCACCGTGTACTAAGGTTTGCGAACACTTATATCGTCAATTTGATAATTTATTGGTCATTTTCAGTCTCGGGGTCCCTTAATTAGAGTAAATATTGAACAAACCCGAATACAACAGTAAACCTAAGGGTAAACCTTTGTACTACTTTATTAAACTTCTTAAATTTTGAAAACAAAGTTTCAGTATTAAAATACATTATGAATACAGCGACTTGCATAGGTATTCTCAGAGCTCTTGTCCATGCCTTCTTGATATTAGGGTAATTTAGCGTTTTAGGCATTGTTTTATTGTGGTGAACTGGGTTAAGACTCTACGACATCTATATGTGAGGTGAAAGAAAACGTCTGGGATTGTGATCCTGACTGTAAATCCAACTGCAGAGGCATGTTTAGCTTATTCGAATAATGGATATGATGCTTCTGTTTACTCACAGCGAGAAACACACCAACATCTGCTTGTGTTTTTAAAGTACTAATAAGTGTTTATTTTATACGTTTTCGGAGTTAACTGGTAAGTTATTCAACACTAGGAGTGGTAAAATAGTTGCACATTTCTTCACTTCACGAAACAAGAGGCAGAAAAGAAGAAATTAATGAAGATGTGGTGTCGTGCATAATCAGAGTACAGATATTTGTCACTGATTGTTCATGCAGTCGACAAGTTACCTGCTGGTTTGGTAACTAACTTGTTTGGTACCAGTCATTGATGTTTCCTTATGTCTAGATTCGTTGTGCCAGTTATAATTTGAAATGCATATCGATCAGCGGCATTCGTTTTCTTGACAGATGACAACACAACCTGATGATGTCATAATTATTTCGGGAAGGAAGCTGTCAAACCTTGAAGGTTACAAAATTAACGATGTCTAGTTTTGTGAGATTCAGTGTGAGAGAGGAGCATTGGGCCCTCTTGGGATTCGAAGTGATATTAACGTACATACTTAATGGATAAACTATTATAAAAGTACACACTGCTACTACCAACACCAACACCAATAACAGTATTGCTCGCCTCTGCGGTGTGGGGATAGCGTTCTACCTCAGATTCGAGTTCACTGTGAGTTACACAGACTTTTTTCCGACCTCCCTTTCTTTATAACCATGACATTCTATACAGATTGAATGAAAGTTATAAGTTATTAAGTCCATCGAAGCTCCTCTTTTCTCGTGTCTGCTACTATGCTGATATTGGAAAGGGGGAAAAAAAAACTATATACTACTTTTTCATTTATTATTTCATTTACCTCCAAAGGTTATATCGGCAGCCTCTCCTGTGAAATATATTCTCTATAGGCAAAGTATTACCCGTTTAATAGTGAGTTTTGAATCTGTAAAGGTGTTATGTATTAAATTTACAGACATGTCCACACTCTTTCATTCCTCCAGACTCTGGGAAGGATAAGAAATAGTCTTGGCTAGAGAAAAATTCCGGGAATCGAAGAATCGAACCTGGGACCCCTTGCACAGCAAGCAGGTACGGAGCCAGCTCCTGTACATTAGTATTGTGTGCAGGAATAGTAAGGTAATTCCACTATTTTTTAATCCTTCTCGAGTTGCTAATCAATTTGGAAGTAAATAATGCTTACATCCCTTAAGATATGGCAATGGCCCGCCTCTGTAATGTGTTGGTAGCGTGACTGTCTCACATTCAAGAGGTCCCGGGTTCAAATCTCGGTTAGGGTGAGTTATTCGGATAAGGTTTTATCCTGAGAAGACGAATGTCGGGTAAATGTAAGCTCTATGAACCTCGGGCTCATTTGAGCATCATTTCAACCATTTCATTCACTCACCGTCCGATATAACGCTACATTGGAGGATGTTAATATACAAACAAATGTAGGACATTGCTAATTTTTCAAAATCCCCTTCTCCCACGGGGCGAGGTAGCGCGGTTACATATGCAACTCGCTTTCGACACTCGCGTTGGATCCCCGCAGCCGATCTTCCTGGTCCATGGTTTTTAGGGGTTTCTCCAGGTCGCTAGGCACTGCTGGGAGGATAAATTACATCTCCCGAATTTCCTATTCGGCGGCGCCGTGTCCGAGCAGTTACGCAGTTCACATACCGCCTAGGCGGGCTGGGTTCGATCCCAGGAACCCGCATGTGGTATTCGTGATGAACAAAGTGGCGTCAGGGCGAGTTTTCTCCGGTTTCTCCCGCCACTCGTTCCACCAATTGCTCCATCATCACCTTTCCATCCATCGATTTCGCCTGCATTTCATATCATCCTCTTCCTCACTCTTCATACTGATCACTTCACTCTGTCCGGTCCATAGGTTCCTGTGCTCCCCGACAGGCGTCTGACCCTAGGCACTGGTTTGTAAGTCCTAGGAGGTATAAGTCCAAATAATGGGAGGGTAATCAGGTAAAGAAGAAGAAGAATTTCCTGTCTTTTCATTTCTTTTCACCTTCATTTGGTTGGGTATATCAGGACAGTGTCAGCGAGAGCCTCGGCGTTGCCTGGCAGGAAAAATGATGTATGTAAATCTTCGTCTTCAGGATAGGGGCGTTCCCCAGTTCGGGATCCCTAGTGGGATGTGTAAACCTGAGGGGCCGCGGAAGGAGCCGGTTATACGAACTGCCACCTGAGGACCCTGCCCTCTGCTACTGTGTCCCTTAGGTCCGGCCACCGTCTCTCACTTCACCTCACCCAGCCATCTCGGGGAGTGCCCCATCGGGATATAGGTACTCTGACGCCGAGCGATGGTAGCGGCAACAGAAACACTTGGGACCAGGCCGCCAGTGCGGCGGTGGGTGCAGCAAAGGCGCTTAAGGTCAGGCTGCATGACAACAATCAGAGCTGTAACACAAAGGGTTTCCTAGATTATTCAAGAAGTGTCCGTGTTACCTCATCCTCCGTATATCTGGAGGTGAGGCAACGAACAGAGTAGTTAAATACAGATAGGAGTCAGTCAGTCAATGTTTACTTTCAGTATGTATGTGTGTGTCAGCTGCGTTTACGGTCGCGTTGAAAGCAATACAGCGCAGCAGTTAATGAGCGTTGAGTGACTGCATCGTCAAAGTCAGCTGTTGAGAGACAGAGAAAGTGAACAAAGACAGAAGCGAGTCAAGCCTACGAAAGAAAATAGTTGTGAGATGTAATATAACAAGAGCCTGTAGACTGTGTTAACGTCAGTAAAAGAGAATAGTGTATTTATGCAAAGTTTTAGAAGAAAACAAAGTGAGAAGAAAGCAACTGGGTTGGTTGTTACAGTAGAAAGTATCTTCTAAAGGTCGAGGTGCTAAGTCCTTGTCCGAACTTGGCCATAGTTCATAAACCACTCATCTCCCCGGATACGGGACAGAAGTACAAATGTAGGGCCTGTGCGGGCTCTTATATCTTTAGCAAAGAGTCTTACCCCAGTTGACCATATTTTTGTAAACATTACATGAAGTGTTTGTTTATTACGCAGTTATAACATGCCTAAAGAGAATTCAAGATCACACTCTCCTAGACAGGCAGCAGCAGAATATAGCCACCGAAGTGTTCCAACATCAGAGTCGCCTATAGAATCTAACTCTGCTCGGAAAAGTAACAACCAGGTCCGTGCAGATGGGAACGGAACTGAAGCTGTAAGATCCACGAGTTTTGTTCACAAAAACAGGTCAGCATTCCGCCAATTACAGTGCAATTGTGTGCTGTACAAATTGGTCTGATGTAACGTATACAGGTCTTAACAAGTAAGGAATAACAAAAAAACTAGCACTAAGTTTTTATTTTCTCTATGTACAGTAAGATGGGGAAGTATTGTATTCGATGTCAAGATTTCACCGGAAATATGTTTTGAGGCCCCCTGAATCAACAAAAAAGGTTCTTAAAAAAGGTGTGTGTGTGTGTGTGTGTGTGTGTGTGTGTGTGTGTGTGTGTGTGTGTGTGTGTGTGTGTGTGTGTGTCTGTGTGTCTGTGTGTGGACAGCATCACTGCAAAACGAAAAGTCGGTTAAAAACCAAAGTTGGTATTTAAGTTTAATATCTTTCAAGGATGCGAGACGAAGATTTTGAAGAAACTAGCCCCACCCCAAACTACCCTTTACATGGAAACTTTCGAAAATTTGCATTTCCTTGAAAATGGCTCAAACGATTTTCATTAAAATGACATATGTATAATGACAAATGAAATGTATATTTTGAATTTTCTGCCTATAGCGCATGTAGTCCTGTTTACTCCGGGTGGCCTTCGAATAACTATTAAACCTTAAGATATACCAACTCTTATTGTACAAAAATGTAGATCTTGCTAAAACACAATTTATGTCTAAATAATTGTTTTTTGTAGAGTGGACCATTTCGCAGATATTCCTTGTTATTTGTGTAAGTTTTGGAGAACTTATACTTCTGTCAAATGGAACATTGCTGTGCAAAGAGAACGAAATTTGAGAGCTTTAAAAGATTTAACTATCACTCTAAGACTACTGTATTCCCACATTCCCCTTCTAGCTACAAAGAAATAAGCAATAAGATAATTTCTACAAATGTTTATCTCAACACCAAGAACATAGAGAAATAAGAGATTGTAAGAATGGTTAGTGTATCTAGTAAGCACATAACAAGCAAATATTGTTTTTTTCTTTCGTTCTTGAATTATTTAACACCTTGCTACCTTAATTTTGTGGAAAAATACCAAATAACGAAGGTTAGGAAAATGGTTGTGTAAGAAAGAAGTTCTGGAATTCAGTAATACTCGTTTGGCAGGTTCCAGCTGCAGAGAGGTCGTGCCACAGACAGACAAGTAAAGAATGCAGCTTAGAAATATGCATATGTATATCAGCCATCCACACACTACGGTTTACATTATATGGGGCAATGCAGTCAAAACAAACAACACTAATTTACTACCTCTAGCATACAACTGAATAATGTTTTGTACTTCACACAATACAATATCTGTGTTTTAAAGCAAATATAGAAAAAATAAAATAGAACATATTAACAGTATGACTAAAAATCTTATGTGTTGCACTCAACACGACTTTCTATACTCTTGTACTAACTATTCTTACAAACCGTTATTCCTATATCTTCTTCGTGTTGCTCGAGATAAACATTTTCAGAAATTATCTTATTGCTTCTTAAAGGCACAAGGAGAATATGGGAACACAATAGACTTTGAGTCGAATATTTTAAAGCTTTCAAATTCCGTTCTCTTTGCAACGTTAACATATATAAAAAATGAATACGTTCCATTTGACGCAAGTTCTCCAAAACTCACACAAATAACAAGGAATATCTCCGAAATGGTTCACTCTACAAAAAACAATTATTTAGAAATAAATTGTGTGTTTTACCGAAATCTACATTTTTTGTATAGTAAGATTTTGTCTATCTCTTGCGATTTACCAGTTATTAAAAAGTCATCCAGAGTAAGCAGGACTACATAGACCATAGCCAGAAAACTCAGAATATACATTTCGTTTGTCATAAAAATATTTTAACATGTCATTTTAATCAAAATCGTTAGCCATTTTCAAGAAAATCAAAATTTTCCAAAATGTTCCATGTAAAGGCTAGTTCAGGATGGAGCAATTTTGTTCAAAATCTTCGTGTCGTATCCTTGAAAGATATAAAACCTAAAGACCAACTTTGGTTTTTAAATGACTTTTCGTTTTTGAGTTATGCTATCCACAGACTCACAGACACACAGGCTGACACATACACACATATATTTGCAGTGAAATCTCGACATCGAATTTTTGGGTGGAATACACTCCTACTTCTACTTACTAGTAGAGAAAGTAAAAAGATCTGATGTGTTGCATTTATATGATTTTTTTCTCCTCACTCTTGTACAGACTATTCTTGCAAAAGTTTATTTTTCTATTTAATTCTTGTTAATATAGATAAACCTATAATACTCATTTCTTTGTAAATGAATACAGTAAGTTAAGTGATAGTGAAATCTTTTCAAAACCGGTCACCTCGTAAGTGTTTGGAGTTGTGTTCTCGCATGAACACGAAAGAGAAAGAAAGAAAGAAAAGAGCGATTTTTAGTTGACCTACGTATAAAGTATCTGCCAGTGACAAGAATAACTCGGAAATGATTAACATCACGCAATAGTTTGTCATAAATCGTGTATTTTAACGAGATCTATATCTTTTTACATAGTAAACTTTTTGTCTATCAATTAAGCGAAAGGCATTCAGAATGAAAAAGGCTTAGAGGACTTCAATCTATGCCCAGAACATTCAAGATGTCATTTGTAAAGAAATGGTCTAATACATATTATATTTTAATCATTAGTCATTTTTATTTCGAAAGCTCAGAAACGCATTCACGTATGATTGGAAGCATTCTTGGAATATGCTGAATTCAAATAGCAAATTTGATATTTAACCGACTTTTCGTTTTAGAACTATGCTGTTAACACACGCACACGCACACACACACATCCGAAAGCACACGCACACCACACCACACCACACCACACCGTAAGAGATAGACCAAATCATACTATACAAAAAATGTAGATCTTGCTGAAGCACACAATTTACGTCTGAATAGTTCTTTTTGTAGAATGAACCATTTCGGAGATATTCCTTGTTATTTGTTTGAATTTTGAGAACTTACACTTCTTCAAATGGAACATCGTTATTCATTTTACTTTCTCTACTGGTAAGCAGGGGAAGTATTGTATTCCACACAAAAATTCGATGTCGACATTTCACCGGAAATATATGTTTTGAGACCCCTGAATCAAAAAAAAAAAAAAAAAAAAAAAAAAAGCATTATTAGAAAAAGGTCCGTGTGTCTGTCTGTGTGTCTGTGGACAGCATAACTGAAAAATGAAAAGTAGTTTAAAAACCAAAGTTGGTATTTAAGTTTAATGTCTTTCAAGGATGCGACTCGAAAATTTTTGAAGAAAATAGCTCCACCCTAAACTACCCTTTAAATGGAAAATTTTTCGAAAATTTTTATTTTCTTGAAAGTGGCTCTGACAATTTTGATTAAAATGCCAAAAGATTGAGATATTTTTATGAGAAATGAAATGTATATTTTGAATTTTCTGGCTATAGCCCCTGTAGTCGTATTTACTCTGGATGACTTTTGCATAACTGGTAAACCGTTAGAGATAGACCAAATCATACTATACAAAAAATGTAGATCTTGCTAAAATACACAGTTTATGTCGGAATCAATTTTCTTGTAGGGTGAACCATTTCAGAGATATTCCTTGTTAAGTGTGTGAGTTTCGGAAACTTAAAACTTTCGTGAAATGGATCATCGTTGTTCATTTTTTATATGTTAAGTGTGCAAAGGTAACAGGATCTCAAAGCTTTAAAATATTTGACTATCACTCAAAGCCTACTGTATTCTAATATTCCCAGGATAATAATAACAGGATCTCAAAGCTTTAAAATATTTGACTATCACTCAAAGCCTACTGTATTCTAATATTCCCCTTGCGCCTACAAGGAAATAAACAAGAAGATAGTTTGTACAAATGTTTATCTCAACTAACACAAAGAAGATATAGGAATAAGAGTTTGTAATAATGGTTAGTACAAGAGTAGAGAAAGTCATGTGAGTGCAACACATCAGATTTTTTTTTTTTTTTTTTTTTTTTTTTTTTCATGGAGAGGGTTTTGATGTTTTGATATTCTACTATGCAACCTATAACATTCATACTGTTTTCTTTACTCGGTTTTCTTTTACGTAGCACATTCGCATATTCTTCTCTACTCGCACTTCAACATGTAATTCATACAATTTTCTATATGATTGAAATACAAATACGTCTCTAACTAAACAGGGCGAGGCGTACCTTTCCGGTCCCACAAGAGACTACAGGTTGCGATCACACGGACATTAAGGCAAGGTCAGGCACTTGCTGTGTTACGCACAGCCGCTCCAGGATGCATAGCACACTATAGTGCAGTAGTTGCGAATAGGCAACCTAACTCAGGATTAATTGTGCAATTAAAATAAATACTTAAGTATGCCTCATGTGCAGGATTCTAGTTGTAAATTGATGTACGAAGTAGTGGAGGCGTTAGATTTAATACATTTCTCTACAGATAGAAAAAACATCACATGTAAGGTGTGCTATACAAGTTTTATTTTTGAGACACTGAAAATGTATATTTTCATATATTGCAACTGGTTATGAAGTAATGTTATGTATAAATTTATGATGCTTGGTATAGATAAATAATTCAATCTGTCGTATAAGTCTATTTTTATTGTATTGTCCCCTTTACATATCACAATGTACAATTAAATTCTATCCTGTAACTCTGCATGTAATTTCAAATTATGTACTTATCTACAGGTACATGTTTACTTTGTATGTAGTTTGAGTGCGCATAAGAAGCAATTTGTTTACGTTTTCGCTGCCCAGTACTTCGTGGGCTACGGTCCGTGTGCTCTAAACTTGAAGAGACATGTACGCTGTTGCTGACCCAGTAAAATATTATAATTCAGGAGGATTTGGGTCAATTGCTTGATGCTTGATACCGCAACTCAAAGCGGGTTGTTTGGCAGATATTGAAGAGGCGTGGCTTGTAGTTTTCATCCCATCCTAGTATATACTGTATGTTATTACAGGAAGTATATATGTGTTTTCTTGGAAACTAATCCATCTCTGGCAGTTCTAAACTCCCTTCTGTGCAAATATCATCGGTAAAATACACGAACGCGCATAAACTGGACGCAGTGTCGTTCATGAGCGAAAGGAGTCTTAAAGAGATAAAAACTCTTATCTCGCCCTTTCTCAGACTCCGTGAAGGCCAAGAGATCACCAAGAGTTCCATATAACTTTGACCCGTATCCCTTAAGTGTCACGTGCCCTATTCACCTCACATTGGTTGCTGACTATCTTGGAATAGGTTGTAATAGTCCCTCGTTTAGCACGATCATTTATCTTTACATATTCGAAGATACCTAATTGTCAAATTTGTATTATCATAACCGTATAAATTAAATATAGTGCCCAACTGAGTTAATACGTTTGAAATGCATATAAATTAATATAAACATGCACCACAATAGGCAATAAGTTTGTGCATCAAAATACATAAGGGCCCTGGTCATGAGGAGCAAACAGAACCAGTTCAAGGAAAGAATTGCACCCAAAGTAAAGTTCACTGAGAACCTATTTAATGTCGAATGTTATAAATGGATAGCACTTATGAGGTACATTACAAAATCCCACCTCTGTGGTGTGGAGTTAGCGCGTCTGCCTCACATTCTACCATTGTGGAACTTACAAAGAACACCGGCCGTCATATTGACCTTGACAATTTAAATATTTTAGCAATCTGTGACAATTTCTTTCCAAGAATAGTGAGGGAAAGCATAGAAATATTTAAAGAAAAGAGTAGTCTGAACCGTGACACAGACAAACCACTCAACATGGAAGGATATGGAAGACCCTATTAGCAGGTCAAATTCCTATTGGAGGAGCAGGAACCAATAGGATTGCTGCGAGTGGGATGGGACAGTGAGGCCAGTCAGAGTAGGCAGTGACTTGGATGAGTTTTGCAGTTACCCACTGAAGAAGCCGAACAGAGTTTGCGGTGAAACGTTGGCATAACTTTTAATTTTTTAATTTCTTAAAAATACCAATAAGACGCAGCCCATACCAGAAACCAAGAAAGAAGTAATGAATAAAGGCCGAGGAAGCCTACGTAATCATTTAACAGAATCTATTGAACGTATTCACAACTTTCATAATGCATTCTTTTAAAAATCAAATTAATATGTGCCAATTTATGGAAATTGTTATATTCTTGAAATTTTAGGAATTGGTAAAACAGGGTTGACATACCTGTTTTAGTAAATAACAAAAAAGCCGAAAAACTGAATTTGTCACATAATTATGGATTTAAGCCCATATCCACTTAATCTTAATCATATGAACGTACGAATAGTAAGAATAGGAGAGATACGGAGGAGGTTCCGCAAATATTGTATTTATATCCCCAAGGGGGTTCCCCCGTGGGGTAGGGGACACCGGGCGGCCAGGTCCAGACTAGCAGCATAGACAGTGACAGATGTTCTTCAGCGGGGAGAACGCCCCCATATTCCACTCCCACCAGATCTCGCCGACATCGAGGGAATGAGAGAGCTGCTTTGTGCATAACATCCCTGCCAAGCTGCACCTAACACCTTCGCTGACACTTGCGACCCTGAAAGAATCAACGGGATGAATGATGAATGAAATGATTAATGGAGTGAGATGGAAGGTCAGGAAATTCAGGGGATGTAATTATCCTTCCCAGCATTGAACCCGCGACCTCCTGAATGCGAGCCTCACAAATTACCACGGAGCCATCTCGCTAGGTTTAGCAACAGTAAGCCTTGATCTTGAAGCTCATTCACAGCGAAAGTGAACTTACCTGTTGTTCTAGATTTCTAGTTTTATTCTGAAAGACACAAGTGCGTCACTTCATCATTACTTCCACTCACTTAACCTTGAATTATAAAATGAGCTTCAAAGATACTGAAGAGATAATTAAAGGGGAATCAGACACTTAGAGTCATATTCACAGTCGAGATTAAATCATACGAAGTACAAAGCTCTTTCAGTGGCGGCTCGAGCTAAAGGGCAGAGCAGCACGTGCCCTCCATTTAATTTATTTTTAAATAAGAGCCTTTAAGCTTTCTCACAAATGCCGTTAATGGGCTTGATGTAAGCCCTTACATTGGCATAACACAAACTTTGTCCAGCTTACATTTCATGACGTATAAAGCCGTTTTAACACTCCCCAATTATATGACAATGAAATGCCCAGTTCTTTGGTGTACATATTATCCGCCTAAATGGGTGTTTTGAAGCTCGCTCAAAGTGATTTGGCGAATCAACTTTCTTCTGGGGTTCCCCTGGCATTATATATGTTTCAGCGTTTCTCATTTCATTTATTAAACGGGAGGATAAACTCATTTATGCGTATATATTTGTAAATACAAGTATATAAGGGAATGAGAACATTCGCAACTATATAAAGATCGTTGAAATATATAATATTAAATCAAGTTGTCCTTAGCATTTGCAGTTCCGAAATATTCGTTAATTTATTTACATTCAAGTTTTCTAGTGCTGGACCAGATTGGCTGCCACTATGAACATTTCAAATTACTAAAGGCCTTCACACAAGTCCGTGGCAAATAAAGGCCACAATAGCTATGGACAGTTGAATGTCGTTACGCGTCTGGTTTGAAATGTAGAAAAAATATAACTGAACTATTCCTTAACGTGAAACAATTTATAGCAAAATATTTAATTCACGATTAAAGGAAATGCGTGTATGAATCCTTTTACTTTCTCTACTACGTACAGTAAAGTAGAGGAAGTATTGTATTCCACCCAAAAATTCGATGCCGAGTTTTCACCGGAAATATATCTTTTGAGGCCCGCTGAATCAAAAAAGCATTTTAAGAAAAAGGTCCGTGTGTGTGTGTGTGTCAGTCTGTGCACAACTCAAAAACGAAAAGTCGTTTAAAACGCAAAGTTGGTATTTCAGTTTTAACATTATTTTAAGGATGCCACATGAAGATTTTTAAGAAAATTCCTTTACCCTAAACTACCCTTTACATGGAAAATTTTACGACAATTTTGATTTTCTTGAAAATGGCTCTAACGATTTTTATTATGTCATATGTTTGAGATATTTTTAAGAGTAATGAAATGTATATTCTGAATTTCCAGGCTATAGCCCATGAAGTCCTATTTACTGTGGATGACTTTTGGATAGCTGGTAAACCGTAAGAGATAGACCAAGTCTTACTGTACAAAAATGTAGATCTTGCTAAAACACACAATTGATGTCCCAATAATTTTTTTGTAGAGTGAACCATTTCGGAGGTATTCTTTGTAATTTGTGTGAGTTTTGGAAAACAAACTTTCGTCAAATGGAACATCGTTATTCCTTTTTTATATGTTAGACGTGCAAAGAGAACGGAGTTTGAAAGCTTTAAAAAAATTGACTATTGCCCAAAGCCTACTGTATTCCCAAATTCCCCTTGTACCTACAAGGAAATGAACAATAAGATACTTTCTGCAAATTTTTATCTCAACTAACACGAAGAAGATATAGGAATAAGGGTTTGTAAGAATGGTTAGCACAAGAGTAGTGAAAGTCATGCGAGTGCAACACATCAGATTTTTTAAATTGGCACCACGAGGAAATGTCATAAAACCCTTTATGCAATTAAGTTTATTTTTATTAACATTAAATAGAAGAACAAGCGTTTGTAAGGATAGTTTGTACAAGACTGAGTAGAGAAAGTCATGTGAGTGCAGCTATCAGAACTTTCAAGCACTATAAGTATTTACTTGTTCGCGATGACATGGAAAAGAATATAGTATTTCTAGGTCAGTCATAGGAAATATGTAATGGTACTATTTCTGTGAAGCTTTGTCACAATTAACATGAACTGGTTAGTAAAAAATATTTTTATAGAAGCTATATAAAAACAAACGACAGTGAATGCAAAAAGTCATCTCAATGTAATGATTTTTATTTTCTCTACTACGAAGTATTGTATTCGATCCAAAATTTGGATGTGGAGATTTCACCGAAAATGTGTTTTGAGGTCCCCTGAATACAAAAAAAAAATAAGCATTTTTAGAAAAAGTTTCATTTCTGTCTGCGGACAGCATAACTCAAAAACGAAAAGTTGGTTTTAAAGTTTAATGTCTTTCAAGGATGCAACATGAATTTTTTGAAGAAAATTACACCATCCTAAATTAGCCTTCACATAGAAACTGTTGATATACTCAAAAATGCCTCTAACGAGTTTGATTAAAATGCCATATGTTTAAGATATTTTGTTGCAAATAAATTGTATATTTAGAATTTTCTGGATATAACCCATGTAGTCCTACTTACTCTTGATGACTTTTGCATAACTGATAAGTCATAACAGGTAGACCAAATCTTACTATACAAACAATGTAGATCTCGTTAAAATACAGAAGTTATGTCCAAATGAACTGTTACGGAGATATTTCTTGTTATTTGTGTTTTTCAATACTTCACCTTTCCTTAAGTGGAAGATCGTTATTCACTTTTTTATCTCTTGGCCGCGCAAAAAGAGCGGAATTTCAGAACCTACTGTATTCCCATATTCCCCTTGCATCTATAATTAAATATGCAATAAAATATTTTCTGCAAATGTTTATTTCAACTAACATGAAGATATAGGAATAAGAGTTTGTAAGAATGGTTAGTACAAGAGTAGAGAAAGTAATGTGAGTGCAACACATCAGATATTTTTAAAAGGGAATCTATGAATGTTTCTAAAGGATCGTGTGTTGTTTTTATGGCATTTCTTTTTTAATTTGTTCATTTATATAACGGTGTATAAATTACTGCGGTCGTATTTGCGGTAATCCTGACGTCTGTAATTCATCTACGTTGGTTTGATACTTAAAAGACTGAAACAGACTCTCTATCATTCTGACATTTATACTCCCAAACTCTGTGAAGTGTAAGGTTAACGATATTGAAACCTTTTTAAGGGGAGTTAAGGGTGAGTTGAGGAAATTCTACAATTTTATGCTAGCAGCACCAAATTTTAGCCACATTAATATAGTCTTTAGATATACAGCTGTACCAAATTTGAAGTTTATAGGTAAAATAGTTTTTAATTAAAAACGTTTAATTCATTTTAAAGATACTCTGATTAAAAATGCTGCTCGCGTAAGAATTTTTATATGTTTGGCTTGAAACTTGGCGATCTAATGCTTCATGCACTTGAAAGTCATAATTGCTTTGGATTTTTATTTTACACCAATACTTAGGTATCTGGAAATTTTTTAATATGTCTGTTTACAAATTTCACGTTTTTTTAACTTTCCATTGTCATTTGAATGTGAACACGTTCAATATTACTTGGCTAATGTCAAAACCCAGAGCAATTTTGGAGCCTTATATAAATAAGAACACATCCTGAAAATTTCAAAATAATCCCTTAAGAACTCTGTCGCAATGAGTTTTTCAGTTGTGTGAAAACGCTGAGAACAAAGAAAGCGAGAAGAACAGCATTAAACTTTTAAAACGTTCTAACATCATCAGACCTGTGTTGCAGCATAGGTTTCACTTTCTGACCTCTTTTACTCTGCTGTGCTGACAATTTATGTAACTTATGGGCTGCTCTTGTGTGTATTTGTTTCCTGGCACTGCATTTTCTACTCTGAACACATCGTCTAGCATTGAGCTTCTGACAAATGCATATTGCTCTGACTGAAATGTTTTCATTCCTAAGACTATTCAACACTTGAATTGACTTCACACACCCCATATTAAACTCCATTACATTTTTCAATACTGCAAGTTCAAGTTTATTCATAGACACACACATATTTTGAAGAAACAGCTCCACACAACACTGTGAAGAGACTCATTCAAATTCTGTGTCGTACCCTTCGCATAGCGTTCTAGGAGCTGATCAGAACCAAGTTGCTGATCTGGTGGTAGAATTTTAGTTACCACTTCTGGAGACGACTTGCAGGATATTTTCTTGTGATTTTGTGGATGCAAATTGAGGGCAATTTCTATGATCCGTTGATATGCGGTCTCAGTGGGTGCGTACTCCTAACCACCAGCCATTTAATCACTATGCACCACTATTTAAAAATGCCCACCAGACCTTTAAAAATGACACTGGCATAAAAGTCATTGCACTTTTTAATAGACAAATCATTGAACAATTTTTCAACATAAAAATTTAAAAATCAACTTTTTTTATCAAATGGGCCAAATCTCACCCAACTCCACTTAAGGTTTTTCATGTTTTTTTTTTTCCCAATTTATCATCTCAATTTCAGCCATCGAGCATGCAGACTCCATTACCGTATCTTTTATACTCTTTTGTGGTGTACAATTTTATATGTGTGCTGACTGCTTGCGTTTGTTTATTACCTACTAGTTGAAATAAGGGTGTTGTCCGTGGTTCAACGATTTACCCCTACAAAATTTAGACTTAGGTTCCACTTGCTCAATAGTCTTGTGTTTCTTTGCTACTAGGTGAAATACCCAGCATTGTCCATGGTTTGATGATTTAGCCCTATAATATTTAGACTTGGGTGCCTCTTGCTTGAAAGCCTTGCGTTTATGTGGAGACATTTAAAAATATTATTATTAAGACACTTCAAGAGTGAAATAAAACTCTTAGGGGACAATAAAGAACAAAAAACTAAATAAAAACACGAGGTAAAAATGCTGTCGAACCTCAAACATCATACGAGGAGAGTGCACAGAAAATGAGTTATAATAAGTATTTTTAGTTGAGAAACCGTGTCATATTATTTTTGCATAACTTTGAATGAGAATTAACTTGTTATATGACAATCATTACCTGCAGAAACGTATAAATTATAACTAACCCAAATTTGATCGCCATTCAGTGTCTACGTATAATGGAACCAGAATTGTGTCGTGTGCTTACTTAGTTTCCTTACTGAGATCCCAGGGCCCTTAAAAACATCACAGTTTGTTTATGTGCTGACCTGAAGAATTTTATAAAAATAAGATCATCATTAATTGCCCAGCGTTGACCATGGTTTAACGGTTCAGCTCCACGTTTCTTTGGAGACTTTAAAAATATTGCACAAGACACTTAGGTACTTAAATTTCTCAGGACATTATAAATGTATATGCTGTATTTATGTATGCAATCTTCTATTTTCTTAGGAGAGTAAAAAATATTGCACGAATTACTTAATTACTTAAAACTCTCAAGCATTATAAAGATAACATACACAAGTGATGTTCATTTTAGAGGTGCCATGACGTCATTGTTTTGATTTACTTTTCTGAAACGAGTGTCACTCTAAGATGAAGAAATGTATCGCAAAACATGTGTTGGAGAGTTTCCTAGATGGCACGGCGGTCAGCCCGAAGTCTACTAACACAGTAGCGACATTACCCATAGATCATACCTAATTAAAGTGCTTCGCAGTCTCTCACGAATGTAAAATAAAATAAAATTGAAAAATTGTAACCTTTATTGCAATACCATATCAACTTCTCCACATGCCACACAAAAGTTGCTCTTATTTACAACACAAATTCATGTTGTCTTACCATATTTATTTACAAGGACATTCACGACAAATAAACTAATGCATAAAGATTTATGTAAAATTCACACTTTTAGTTAAAATTTTCCATAGTGCCGTTAACAACTAGTTACAGACCTTCAATATCGACCATTGAGAGAGATGTTGGAGGCACACATGCCTTCTGTGGTTGAGACGTGGAACATTCTCGGCTTCACGCATGAACGCCTGGCGGCCAGGCAACTTTTCTAGCACACAAGTGTTACGCTCCTGCGGAAGTACGGGGCTGATTGAACAGTAGGTTCATCGGCTATACGAGGGCTGAAGAACCTTACTCCGCAAGTGTCTCCTTAACAACAGTAACACGCTTTAGCCTTCTTTTCCCCGCTTTTCCGCATTCGTAGTTCACGAAGGGGGGGGGGGAAGTAGGGCAATGTTTTCACACCTGGTGAGTAGCGTTCGTCAGCCCTGGCTTAGACAAATGACGCCATACAACATTTTATGGAACACTTTCAAATGAACACCATATATCACTGTTGGACAACCAAGTCGGTCCTGGTGGCTCAGTTGATTAGGCACTGCCTGCTAATCCCAAGGTCACGGGTTCAGTTACGGCTCAGAACGATGGTTTTAAGTATGCTTAAAAGCGATATACCATGTAAAAACTCCGGCACACTGACAGCGCCTATGTGATTTGGCAATTGCCAGCGTCATTAATGAACAAAATTAAATTTTAATTGTAATTCAACACTCACAAATACCACAGTTTGTGATGGTGATTTATCGTTAATGCAGATGAATGACTTCCACGCAGTCATATTCGGGCTACCTCGTCACTATTTACGGTGGAAATCTCACTGGAAAGCGGCGCCGTGGCCGAGCGGTGAGACCGTTCACCTATCACCAGGGACCAGCATGTGGTATTCGTGGTGGACGAAGCGGTGTCTGGGCGGGTTTTCTCTGGGTTTCCCCCACCACTCATTCCACCAATCGCTCCATCATCACTTTTCTATTCATTCATTTCGCCTGCATTTCATATCATCGTCTTCCTCACTCTTATACTGAGCACTTCACTATGTCCGGTCCATAGGTTCGTCTGCTTCCCGACAGACGTCTGACCCTATAGTAATTCCGGCGTAAGGAAGCCACTTAATACCAACACCGCGCAGCACGTGGGGAAACGCGTGTGACTTCGCGCGCTGTCGGTAGCGAGAAAAATCTGTCGTTTGTGTTACGCCAGCTCGGTTATAATATCTGCTGAAATAGGTTCTATTTAAAAGAGTAGCTTTAATGTTGGTGCCTATACGTCTAAAATCATGCGTGGCGTCTATTAAACCCAACAATTTAACATTCAGAAAGTTAAATACACGTGTGTGTATTTATAAATCGGACTGGTGGTCGTTTCCAAAAAAAAGAACTGAGGCACTTAAGAGCGAACTGCGCACTTCACAAATCGCCTACATTTTATAACATTGTTTTGGGCTTCTTTGTCATCGTACACTGAGCTTTAACACAGCCAGTTTCTTTGAGCTCCTTGCGAACATGCACAACGCTGGTTTCTGATAAACCGGTATATTCTGAGGTTAAGTTTGCTAAATCATTCATAAGTACACACGGGTAGAGCTCCATTAGCTTGTGAAATACGTTTAACACGATTTGTTTTTCCCCACGTTTTAACAGTTTTCCCTTAGCATGTTTTCTGTAACTCTTAGCACTCGGTTATTTTATGCAACTCCACCATATTCCTTACTGGCCGACTGGCATAGTCTGTTCAGAGTTCACAATTTAAAACGACTCAATTCTTACTCAGCGGGGCTTTTCCTGATCTCAAATAAAACGTATAAGAGTAGTATGCTACAAGAGAAACATTAATCATAATTGGGAACAGATTTCAAACAGCAATAACATTAAAGAGTAATAGATCTATTTGCTTTTCTTCCTTAGAGTGCTTCAGTAAGGATACGAGCGTTTGTATATTTTAGTAGCTTGCTTATTTTGACAGCAGTATAGGCACAGGCTTGTCAGTCCTTCATAGGGAGAGGGTAATCAGATGAAGAATCTCACTGGGGAGAAATGATATCAGTTTAAGTAAAGTGAATATAACCTTGTTTATACTCAGTAAGCAACAAATCACAACAAATTCTAATGGAGCAAATTTGATGTGTTATTTCTCCATTATGATGTCTGAGATGAGATCAATGAACATTATGCGAACTCTCGGGTCCTTTGTTAGTTTGTAAGTCGTGAAAACGTGATGGTTCTTATTTTGGAAAAACTAGAGCTACTCAACTATCTTTTACAACGTTGTAGATGATCTTGTGAAATTTTGCAGACATTACATAAAATTGTGGAACGAAATTTCGAAGGTGTAAAAGTTTAAAAGAAACACACACAGAGATACTGACTCATAAGATTTATACCATCTGTGTTCTAGACCTTAGACGCGAAGTGAGGCTCTTCTGTTCGCGTGCCACCTTCAGCAGAAGCACAAACCTTCCGCGATAGCAGTTAACCTTGACAAGAGTCGGCCACACGTGTTTTGTCCGGTAGCTACTTCCTTCTGGCCTGTGCCCATTGCAATATATTTGCTTCAAATGATGTTGTCCATATCCCAATCACATAAATACAGTCCTTCACTGTTTCTCCTGCCTTCCTACCCACAGAGGTCCCGCAAGGCAAGGGCGCGGATTCTTTCACCACAATCAATCCCTTGCTTGTTGTCTTGGAATGAACGTAATTTTACTTTCTCTATTACGTATAGTAAGCAGGGGAAGTATTGTATTCCACCCAAAAATTCGGTGTCGAGATTTCACCGGAAATATACCTATGTTTTGAGGCCCCTGAATCCAACAAAAGTACTTTAGAAAAAGGTTCTTGTGTGTCTGTAAATAGCAGAACTAAAAACTAATTTTTGGTTAAATACCAAATTTGGAATGTTATACCAGGTGGAAGGTACTGCTTCGTCGATACGTTATAACCAGTGGTTCAACATGATGAGTGTATCAAATATGTACAATACAACTGTTGTCAGTAAAGAACCGTTTAACATAATTTGTGTCAAAATTTTGGAGCCATCTAGCTTCTTGACGAATGGATATAAATGGTTTATTATTTCACTAACTGTCATGCAAACATTGTGTGAACAATGCTGTAATGCATTTGTACTTTAATTCGAATCAATTTACTCACGAGTTGGTGTTAAAATGTCATGCAAAGTTTAATTTCTATGGGAAATTTGGGAACGTCACGCTAACATTAAATTGTGATTTCATTCGATTTGAAATAAAAAGACATTACAGCATTGTTGACGTAATGTTTGCGCGACAGTTAGTGAAATAATAAACTATTTATAGCCATTCGTCAAGAAGCTAGAGGGCTCCAAATATTTGAAACAAACTTTCTTTATTGCCAGTACATATTTGTTACAGATCATGTAGAACCCTTAGTTAACGTATGTCGAAGCAGTACCTCCCACCAAATATGTAGGTATACCCTGAATTTTAATTACTGAACTCCTCTTCATTCTGAATGACTTTTGTATAACTGGTAAACGTAAGAGATAGGCAAAATGTAGATCTCGTTAACGCACAAAATTTATGTCCAATAGTTTCCTTTTTCTTGGGGGGGGGGGCGGGGGCGAGTGTGTTGACCATTGCCGATATATTCCCTGTTCTTTGAACGTTTAAATGTTTATACTTTCCTCAAATATGAAGGCGTTATTCCATTCCCTCCCCCCCCCCCCCCCCTGCTATACCGCTCGCAAAAGTTAAAGGCATGTGAACGCTGGCCAATGCTCTAAGCAGAGCGCTGCTGCCAAGCGTTGAGCGTGTAGCGGCAGAGGTTCTTTACATAAGAGCGTATGAGATGCATGTACCACATTCGGCAACGGTGGTAGGAGAGGCAAGCTTAGGATTCGCTGGAGTCTGCAGTACGGCCCCCCTCCATATGCCTTTAACTTTTGCGAAGATTATAATGCAAATAGAATGGAGTTTCAGAGCCATCAATAGATGTGACGCTCATTTAAATTCTATTGTATTCCCCTATTCTCATTGTATCTACAAGAAAATATACAATAAAGGCATTTCTACAAATATTATCTTGATTAACAAGAAATGGATAGCACAATAAAGTTTTATAAGAATGTTTTATATTTTATTGCGTGGATACAATAATAATTGTAATATGTTTGTTTATCCTAAAGTCATAATGACTCCAAGTTAGGCGGTTTTGTAGCCGGAGCTACACACATTTAGTTGTAACAAATGAAAACATTGCACTTAAGCATGTTTTTTGTTTTTGACCAGGTTGGACAACTCACAGGAAGGCGAGCAGCTGGACAGCCAAGCCGGGATGTTGTACGGCGAGTATCTGCAGCTGGACAAAATACTGAATGCACAGCGAATGCTCAGCGCAAAAAACAATCACCCTGTACATGATGAACATCTATTTATCATTACTCATCAAGGTCAGTAACCACAACATCTTATAACTAGACTGATATCACAACTGATGTGTTCACAACTCCTAGCACGTGATTTACTCCATGCAGAAGAGGGAATCCAGTGTTTGGATTGCTGTCCCAGATATAGGGTTATTATAAAGACGCATTCTGTTGCTGGATCTGTAGATAGTTTTAAATATGAGTGATAAGTGATCAAAAATGTGTAATGTAAGGGTGTTTGACGAATAGTGTAATAATGTACAAAACTATTATAAAACTAGATGACCCGCTAAACTTCGTACCACCTAAAATTAATTTGATTGTAACTCTTCATAAATGATTATTAATCATAATCTTCCAACTCCAATTCATTGATATCGATAGTATTAGACGCATCGTGCACGCTTTGAATGTTGTTTATTATTAAATAAAACTCGTTTGTAATTCAAATTAATTTATCTTTTATTTACATGAAAGATAAATGCAGTTAACATTCAATGCAAAGCTTTCCGGTAGACTACGTTTTTTGTTTTCTTTTCCTGTGCATAACGACACAGAATTGTTTCCACAGTCACTCAGATTTGTTGAACTAACCTTGAGAACTTTACAATATTAAAGCCCCAAACTAATTTCTCGAGTCTCGCTAAAGCATAATTCAATGTTTTTGGTTGTTTTTCTTTTCTGAGCCTTCAAATTCAATTTACCGTAATAGAATGGCTGATCAAAATCAATGTTGGTAAAATTTAATTTAATTCTATTTAACCAAAGCTATTCTCAAAATCCACTACCTTTGTTTACGGGAAAACGAGTTTAAATTTAACAGATGCAACTGTCAAACGATAGGTCCGCCACAAACGACATATATTGAAAGTAATCCGTAGTGGCAATTCCCATACAAAATACCAATTTTGATTTTTCGTCTCTTCCTTTGAATTTTTCCTAATGTTCAGTTATTCTAAACCATTCCAGTATTGAGGCAAACAAAACAAACAAATTATTCAAATTGGTCAAGCCATTTTCGAGTTTTTGCGAGACTAACGCACTAACTGCAAACATGACAGTTAACCGTTTTAGAATTATTTCTTTATTTCACTTAATGTTGTATACAAATGATTATATAAAATGTACACAGAATCGCGAATAATTTGTAAATCTATATCTTCGAAAGCATTTTGTTGGAATTCAAAGCGTCATCAAAAAGTACACCAAACACTTCCAATTTGAAATTTTCCATTTGTCTCTTAAATGAGGAATGCAAGGCTCATAGAGTACTTTTTGGTTTTTTTATTTTTCCCCCTTATCAATCTCCTTAATTTGGCCTAAATTTTTTAAATCGGATTGTAGGGCCAAGAATTAATCTGCTATCTTGTTGTCTGTCAATGACAATTACGTCTACTCTTTTGATGGTCTCAGAGACAGAGAAACAAATAACTTCTTCATAGACCTCATATTTGGTTTTGTCTCTGAATGAACCAGCAATCGTCGTCCGTGCTGTATCATGTCTGTTGTTTCTAAGAAGTTCGTCCTTACTGCAGAAGTGCGACGATTTCGGTCTCGTTGCACACACACACACACACACACACACACACACACACACACACACACACACACACTCACCAACGGTTTACTTGGCTTCTAACTGGAACACTGCGAACTGAAGACACATTGCAGTTCATCTGGATGGCATTGGTCCATTGTGATGAAGATATCTCTTTCTTTGTAGAAAGCCACGAATTGAATTTGGGCCAAAGTTATGTAGATATGAATGGACTCCTACTGAATAAAAGCGGAGTAGGAACGATCTCTACTCTAGACCTCGGGAACACCTAGACCGCGAAGAAGGACCCAGCCAATGAAGCAAGATTGGCAAAAAGGAATCCGTAGTTCGATAGTGAGAACAGGTGTCCGGTAGTCTGCACTCGATAGTGTCCAGCACTGTTCGAAATATCCAATTAAAAACTCAGAAAAATGACAAAAGAACGAAATACGGAAGAAACAGTCAAAAGTACGCGATTCGGGAGATTCAATAAAATAAGGTTAAAATGCGAAGAAAAAACCTGAAAATACAGCACGAGCTGGTAGGTGTACTATAATTTGTAGTAAGAGGCGAGATTCATAATGTTTATACGAACATCATAACTACTTCTTATAGTGAAAGTGCATAAGACTGTTTTAATCGACTCCACTATGATTTGTTATTTTTTACAAAAATATCTTGCCTTGTGTGTAACAGCGCTCTAGGATGGCAGCGCTGATGGCAGGACCCTGAGCGTGTGTGCAAATGATGGCAACACTGTTGAGTCCACCCATATTTATTGATTTTTTGCAATAATTGAAAGCAACACATGTTGAAGCAAAGGAAATGAACTCAGTTTATTATACTCGTAATATTAAAACTACAATGAGCATAATTTATTCTATTTTAAATACATACCAGGTGAGTCAGCCGCCCCTTATTTTTTTTGGAACGTAGCCCACCCATCAAACGCCATGTGCGCTTTCGTCCAGTTTTGCGCTTACTTAAACGTATTGCCTTACATTCTTAGAGAGAGCCTTTAGAGCCGTGATGCACTTGACTCGGATCTACAACGCGTGCCTAAGCATGCGCCATTTTCCGGAAGTCTGGAAGAGGGCGCGTGTGGTATGCGTGTTGAAGCCGGGCAAGAATCCGATCTTTCCTTCTAGCTACTGTTCCATCAGTCTCCTACCAGTTATCTCGAAAGTTTTCGAGAAACTGTTCCTGACCCGCCTTAGACCTCTTTTAGAGGAAAAAGGCCTCCTACCGGAACATCAGTTTGGTTTTCGTTCTGACCATTCCACAACCGAGCAACTACTGCGAGTAGCCGAAAAGGCTTCCCTGGCTTACCAGGAAAGGGCCAAAACTGTGGCAGTGTTGCTTGACGTGGAAAAGGCGTTCTCTACCACCTGGCACGAAGGGCTTATCTACAAGCTCATACAGCACGAAATCCCCTCTCCATATATTTACTTGGTGGCTCTTTTCCTACAGGAACGTAGCTTCCGAGTGAAAGTGGAGGGTTCATTTTCCCGAGAAAGGCCCAGGCGCAGGAGTTCCCGAGGGCAGTGTACTGTCACCGGCACTCTTTAATGCTTACTTGGCCGATCTCCCAACGCATCCCAACACTCACATCTGTCAGTATGCGGACGATCTTATGATCTTCGCGACTAACAAGAACCCGCGCTACAGCTACCGTCAAGTACAAGCCCATCTCTGTGCCATCAGTAGATGGTGCGAGAACTGGCGCATGTCTATCAACCCGGAGAAAAGCTCTGCGATTCTCCTGGCCAACACGCTGGCAAACCGGCTCCCGCAGGACCTCGTGCTTCGGCGCCGTCGGATCCCTTGGGTCACTACGGCGAAGTATCTCGGGGTCACGTTGGACCGGCGGCTAACGTATAGGCATCACGTCAGGGGCAAAGTACTACAAGGTCATGCAGCCCTACGGCAGTTGTATCCTATCCTCAGCTCCAAAACCATGCCCATTCGCCTGAAACTCCAGCTGTATCGTGCGATCATCCCGCCTCTGGTCCTGTACGGATGCGAGATCTGGGGAGTGGTGGCAAAGTCCACCTTCATCAGACTCCAGACGTTGCAGAATCGGGCATTAAGGATGATCTACGATACTGGTTAGAGATTTCCTGCCCACATCCTTCACGAACATTCCGGCATCCCGTACATTGTCCACGTGATTAAAACCCGCGCTCGAACAATGTACAATAAATTCCAGAACCACCCTAACCCACTGGTGAACACTCTGGGACAATATGACCAGAGACAGCCGCGCCAACTACCATCTAAAAATTGCCGAAGGACATCTTAAGTCCAACGGTCTAATTTTAGAAGATGGGAAAGGCGAAATTTTACAATCTGTACTCGAAACAGAGTAAATTGCCAAATTCAGATCACCTCTCAGTGAGTGACTGACGGCCAGAACCCTGGTGGGGATTAGCGCGTCATCTGATTGACTAAACAGCCAATCAGCAGCCGGGCACTGCCCGCTCACGGACCAATCCCTACCAACCATCCATCTCGCTCCTATAAATACCCCTGATCCCACAAACATTCCCAGAAGTATTAAATCCCTGTAGACCAAACTACCATACTATCGCGCAGGTTAAGCCGTATAACGACTAGGTACTGCGGTAAATACACTCGGGTGGGGGAATAGCTTCCCCACTCGACTCGAACTGCCTCTGGTGCCTCTTAGAGAGAGGGATGCGCAAAACTCAGAGGAACAGCGGTTTAAGGGACAAAATGTAATCCTCGCTAAAGTACACCTCAAAAACATGCGACTCGTTTACTGAGAGTGAATTCCGGTTTCTAGCCGATTTTGCAAACTTGTTATTAGAGTATACATAGCAGCGTAATTCAGTAAACGACTCTGATAAAAAGGACCTATCATATGGGTACGCTAACCACGCCAAATAAAAGAAAATGGCGGACAGTTGGACTTAGAGCCGAAATTGGTTGCGAAAAATTAGGCAAAAATTAAAGACCCGCCTCATCCACCATGGACACATACGGTCAAAACGCACATAATATTAAATAATGGTTTATTTAAATTTTTGCATAAACTACATATCGAACTTCTCAAATAGCAGTCATAATAGCCTTTACCATCTAAGTACTGACATTGAAACTCCCAGCAAAGTATTAAAATTGTCTCAAAAGGCTAAATCAAGCATGAAAACTCGCGAAGTGGCAATGACATAACGCCTGGCATACAAGTCGTACTATTGAACTCTAAACGTGCTTTCAGTCAAGTCTCGAAATATCTGAAAAGAATGACTGTAGCTTGTTTGCTACCCTTCAGGAGCACGGGTTCGCCTCTCGGCATTGTGCGATTTTTTTATGCTCCTCAAAACTTGGAAGCCGAATTCACAATAATCTAATTACAAAGTCCCTGAGGGTTTAGGGCATTATAACTGCAATCGTTTTTGTTGTCTGCATTTCGTAGTAGAACAGGTATGATTATTACTTCTGCCCCACTGACTGGTGCAGTGTGTTATTATGAATGCCGACTCTCTCCAATCTGCACGCGAAAACTGTTGCATGATATTTTGTGCCGTTCCTTCACCACGTATTCGTCAGACGAGTACACTGATATGCTTTTGATCTATGGAGAAACAAGGGCCCATACACAAGCAACTCAGCATCTATACCGGGAGAGATATGATAATAGACAACAACAGTACCACAAAATGGAAATAAAACAGTTACAAATTAAAATAATAACAGCTTTTAACATAATAATTGTTTAGCCAATGTTATTTGTGAATATTACGCGCCACGTTGACGTTTGCAGAAGTGTAAACGTCAACTGTCCAATTACAAGTATATTAAAAGGTGATGCTCTAACATATATAGTAGAACCTAATAATTTCATCGAGTGTGTAACTAAAGACATCCATGTTAAATACTTGGGGAGAACGTATAATAGGGGCCGATGTTTTCATGTTAGAATATAAAATGCGGATTGCATGAAACTGGAGAATAAGGGGCAGCTGACTCACCTGGTATATTCAATTATTTATTGGGGGAATAGATTACAGTGAAATGTTTGAAGTCGGTTATTGCTTATATAATTGTAACATAAAAAACACACTTATTTGATATACAAATTGCTGATTGTGGAATTAGCTAAGAGAATAGTTCCAACTGGAATCTTTGAGATTGGGTGAATGTTTCAGTGTTTTATTAGTTGACTGTAATATTTTGTTTAAGTTCTCAAATTTATTTTCAATTCATTATTTTTTAATGTTCCACTTGTATTGCTCCTTTAACATCTGTCATATCGGCAGGTTGTAACCTCTTCGAGCAATTACTCAACAGCAATGGTGCTCACTCGCTTGCCAATGTATTTCTATCACTTTGGATTAAGTTTTACATTGAATTGACACACGCGCACACACACATAAACACACATTCAATCATTCATTCATACTTCCAGACTCTAGAGGATGGGGAATAATCCTAGTTTAAATAAATAACTATCCTTCCACCCGAGAATCAAACCCGGGACCCCTTGCTCAGCAGGCAAGCGCTTTACCGATTGAGCTACGGGGTCAGCCAAATTGATTATTCTATGTGCCTTCTGCGATGATTTACATCCCCCGTACCGTTTTAATGTTGTAATATCACCACCAGCATCTACTAACATGGTCACAAAACTCCTGTAGTAATGCCCAGAGTATGCACATCTGGGTTAGGAAGGTTTGGATATAACTTTATAGACAGTGAATTTTCCACAAGGTAATTTCCACTTGAACGACCGAAATTATTATAATAATATATAATATAACATACAAAAGTTTAATATATATGCATTTTATAAGAGGTATCAATATGTTTTTTGTTTGTTTGTTTTGGATTTAATATATTTGTATTAAGGATATGCATGACTGAAAATGTTAAATTCTGAAGTAATACTAGATTTTTCAAATGTTTACCATAGGTGTAATGTAATGCAATGCGTCATTTTTCCCCTCATACTTTAGAAACTGTGATAACAAATTTTTATTTCTCTTTCATCATTAAAAAGTCCCTCGCAACAAACAAAATCAAATTTTGGTCTAATATTTTAACTCTAGGTTGAAAATACATATAGTTTTTAAAATTGCACTAACTTCTCTGACTCCTTCAGTTTATGCTCCAAACATTTTTGAATTTACAATCAGATCTTAACTAAAAATTGTTTTTGTGTTTGAAAAGTAAAAATGTATACTTAGATACATTAGACAATAAAACGAAAGGTAATTTTATTCTTTATATCTTTGTAAACGAGTATAGCGAATTTCATTTGTGTAATACAGAAATACCGAAAATGTCAATAGTGAGAAAACAGCGATAAAAGATCTGAATGTATAGTTCGCATTAAAATCCACACGACATTTAAGTATGACTGAGTTCCTGTTATTCCTTTATGGAACATAGGGCAGGAGCGGGGTCCAGTGGTGGAGGGTGGGACGTGGTCAGTGCCCCTCCCAGCCTGTATATGCGGTCTTCATAATCGGAATTGATCATACAGAGCAACCAGCATGGGTGATCAACCCGGAGTGAGGAAGTGGATGATATGAAATGATGGCGAAAGAACATAGGAAAGGTGATGATGGAGCAAATGCTGGAATGATGGCGGGGGAAACAGAAGAACCTAGAGAAAACCCTCCTCTGCGCCACTCTGTCCATCACACATCCCAGATGGGAGCACCTGGGATCGAACCCAGGTCACTTTGGTGAGGTCAAGCGGTCTAACCACTCGGTCACGGCGCGGTCGCATTTAAATATGCAGTAGGGAATTTAAAATGCCGTCTGGAAGCCAATTAGCATTTTTCGCATTCACGAATGTATCTGTTATATTACAAAATTAAAACCCTAAACCGTTTTCATTCCTCAATTTTAATGTAATTTCAGTCACGCATATCTTTAATTTAAAATGCTTCACCTGTACGTCCTACTAAAGATTTTATTTTTGCTTTAACAGATGATTGTAAATAACTCCATATTACAATTTTTAAATCCAAATGATGTTATGCTCAAACGGACAATCCCTTTGCATTCTGGTATCTTTTTTCTATTTTATGAATATCAGGATATCAAAATATTCCATAATATTATAAAATTTCAAAACTGGCCATGTGAGTCTTTCAAGTAATAATTCATTAAGGTTTGATAAAAATTATAATTTAATCGGTCAAATATATTGACACGTGGCGCAATGCTCGTTAGAGATGTAGAAAGAAAAATTGCAGCTGCTACGCTTGACGCGTTTTGAGGTCAATAGAAACCTAAGTACTTGTGAATCCTACGGCTTTGTTGTTCTGTTTGAATTTTTATTAAAATTTATGGCTTAAAACTTTACGAGGACTGTCACAACCTTTATAGGAATTCGTAATGAGAACTGTGGATGTGCTTGCTGCCCACTGGCTAAGCAGAGAATCTCTAAACCAGTTTCCTGGTTATGTGTATTTATAGTGTTTAATAACGGTCTACACCGTGCATTCGTTATGCTGCCAGGCCAGCACCACGTGCATGGGTTTTCCGTGCACTGTCTGTTACACTAACAAGTTCAGTTTTAAAACTTCCTCGTTATATACTCGTATGCAGAGTTAGGCTCCACCAAAACTATCGTGAAATAAGCATACATCGAATTAAGAAACTTCATCAGAAACTCAAACATAATGATAACTAAAACTGTCATCATGACTTGGCCACTGTGATCAACATAAAAATTTTACTTTTCGGTTCAAAATAGCCTCGTGTCTTCGATCTGAAGTTAGTATACTTACAAGAGCTTCCAAATGTTTTTGAAGACATTAATGTTCCGTAGGTTAAGTAGTCTCTTTCAGTTCCGAGAAGGTTCAAAGTCCACCTCTTTCGGTTTATAGATGAATCTAGTAAAACATGAACAAAGAACGCAAACAATGCGTTCGATAATGGGGTAACGCCCGATAGGTATGCAACACACCTAACGCACAGGTAATAAAGGTAGGTTCTCAACTGACGAATTCTACTAGGAAAACTACCGTAGTCTACACTTTACTTATGATAGATATACAACACATCTAACGTACAGATTATGTGGGCAGATTCCTAACTAACCAGTTCTACTAGGAAAACTACCGTAGTCTACTGGCGGTGATGACGTCTTTGCTGACTTGTTATGTGACAATTACATAATTTTCTAGTTCTGGTGCCAGAATTAGAGTAATTTCGCACGACTTATTCCATCATAAGTCATTTTAATGCAAATGATTGCATAAAGGTTATTTGTACAAATGTATATCTGGATTAATTTGAAATAGAAGGATACGCGTTTGTAAAAATACTTTGTGCAAGAGTGAGTAGAGAAAGTCCTATGTGTGCACCACATGTTGAATGTGCACTGGTGGGAAAGTTGATGCACATAATTTATGGATGTAAGAACCCGAGCCAAGTTCTCGTTGCTTTATGAGCTGTTTGTTCACGCATGCCCGCACGCTGCGATGTGGCAATGTTGTCTTCATTGTGAAGACTTGCTCCGGAAAAGACATAAATTATCGACTTACAGGTTGGTTAATGGTCTTGCAGTTAGAGTTCGCTCCTCTTGCACTAATGCATACTGACACACATAAACTTCTCTGGCTACCAAGGCGATGATAAATGAACTTTCATACCTGAGGGCGTAACGAAGGAGGCACAAGCATTAGTGATTTACAAGTAAGGAGTGTCAATTTGGCACTTACTGTCCTTAGGACAGATAGGCGAGCTCAAGAATGAATGCGAATGTTTTAAGTTGGCGTGTGTCTATATCCCTATAGTAACCCTGCAGAGTGAGAAAAAATGTATATGTAGGCTCACATAACTTTCTCTACTCAGTCTTGTACTTATAGTCCAAGAGTTTGTGACTGCCAGGCCTTTCTTATTTTATAAAAGTTGGAACTTTCTCAGCGCATGCCCCCGGCACAGGTAGGAACGATGGGCTACTATGAATTTTGGATCATCTTGACTGACAGGTAACAGGTAGCAAAGGTGCATAAAATACCAACTTAAAATCGTTAACGTTTAAACCTTTGGTTAAAAGCCAAAGTTGGTATTGTTTAATATATTTCAAGGATAAGACACGAAGATTTTGAAGAAAATTTCTCCACCCTAAACTACCCTTTACATGGAAAATGTTTAGAACATTTTGATTTTCTCGAAAATGGCTCTATCGATTTTGATTAAAATGGCATGTGTTTGAGATATTTTTATGACAAACGAAATGTATATTTTGAATTATCTGGCTATATTCCACGTATTTCTGTTTACTCTGGATGATTTTTGCATAACTGGTAAACCGTAAGAAAGAGAACAAATTTTGATAGATCTTAACACACAATCTATATCCTTTTTTTTTTTTTTTTTTTTTTAGTGAACATTTTGGAGATATTTCTTGTTATTTGTGTGAGTTTTGGAAAACAAACTTTCGTCAAACGGAACATCGTGATTTATTTTTTTATATCTTAGCCTTGCAAAGAGAAAGGAATTTGAAAGCTTTAAAAGATTTGATTATCGCTCAAAGCCTACTGTATTCCCATATTCCCCTTGTATCTACAAGAAAATAAACAATATAATTTCAGCAAATGTTTATCTCAACTAACATGATGATACAAGAATAAAAGTTTATAAGAATGGTTAGCACAAGAGTAGAGAAAGTCATGTGAGTGCAACACATCAGATTTTTTTTTACATATACATAGAAGGAAATAGTAAAGTTAGTAATGATAATTACGGTTTTAATTCAATGTAACAAAAGACCACTAATATGGGATTTATAAAGAAATGTTTCATGCAGAACGGTCTGAAAGAAACTTGAGCAATATTTGGACATGTCTTTAATATTGCTCTAATTGGTCAGGAATCCAACATGGCGAACAGTTCTTGCCTATTTTTACTTTCTCTTTTAAGTATTTATAGTATTTAGAGGAAGTACTATACTCTACCCAAAAATTCAATACCGATAATACACTAAAAATATGTTTTGATATTCTCTTAACTCAAAATTTTTAAATTTTTACATTCAGGGAGCCTCAAAACATGTATTTGCGGTGAAATCCCGGTATCGAATTATTGGATGAAATACAATACTTAGCTGTTTCCTCTGCATAAATACCGAAAGTGTCTGGAAATGAATTACTAGACTGGAAAATGGCTAAATTTGGTAGTAAAATGAGTGAAAATGCCTGGCAGCTTCTATTGTAATTCGTGGCTAACGTTCTCCTCAAAAAGCCCAGATTTAGCCATGAAAGTGCTACATTGAAATCACTGGCGACTTCATCACAATGAAATATCATTGTTGCTGAAGGCAGTGATTCGACTCAAGGCTTTAATTTAAGCGTGGGCTTGTAAGAATGGTCAGTATATTACCAAATAGTCAAGAAACAGGAAATGACGCAACATTTCCACTAGAAACGTAAACACCGTAAAACTCCGTAGTTGGTTATTCTGATAAGTGTTACGTCTTTGTTAATTTTAAAGGTTGTTTTCAAATAACAAACATATGCACAAAAGTTGCAAACTAAGTCCTGTTTCTTATAACCTTTTTTGGATATGCTGAGATAAATGATAATGTTAAATAAGGAACTATTTTGCACAGTAACCTGTTACACGCAAGCAGCCAATGTAAGGTGACTATAGTGCTGCCGAAATAAGTAAACCACTTGAAATACACAAACGCTTTTAGTGCCTGTAAGCACATCACCACAGAGAACGCTCTGATTGGTTCCTGACCGATGCACTCTGAGGAAGAAGAGCAAATAAACCCACCACCTTTTAATATTATTGCTGTTTAAAATCTGTTCGCAATTATGATTAATGTTTCCCTTGTAACATGCTATACTTACAAGTTTTATTTGAGAACAGAAAAAGCCCCACTGACTAAGAATTGTGTCGTTTTAAATTGCGAACAGAGTATGGAGTATGCGACAGTCAGTAAGAAACATGGTGGCCAACTTATGAGTTACGATAACATGACCGCGCAAAAAATGAGTGCTGAGAGTTAGAAAACACACGCCAAGAGAAAAGTGTTAAAAGCGGTGAACAACAAATCTTGTTAAACGTATTTCACAAGCTAATGGAGCACCATCCATGAGTACTTGTGAATGATTTAGTAAACTTAACCTCAGAATATACCGGTTTATCAGAAACCAGCATTGTGCATGTTCGCAAGGAGTTCAAAGACACTGGCTGTATTAAACCTCCGTTTAACAAGAGGAAGAACTCTTAAACAGTGTTAGAAAAAGTAGACAATTTTGTGAAGTGTGCAATTCGCTCTAAAGTGCGTAAGTTGTTTTTGAAAACGAACCATCAGTCTGATGTATAAGCAGATCCGCATGTGTGTAACTTTCTAAACGTTTACAACTTGTTATTGTTGGGTTTAATAGGCGTCATCCATGATTATAAACGCATAAACACGAAAATTAAAGCTGTTCTGTTAAATGGAAGCTATTTCAGCAGATATTGTAATCGATCTCGCATAACACAAGCGACAAATATCTCTCGTTAGCGACAGCGTGTGACATCACACGCTTCCCCACGTGCTGCGCGGACTAATACATTAGCGGTGTTGATGCCAACTGGCTTGCTTACGCCGGAATTACTACAGTTATGTAAGAGATCCGGGGCAAAGTTAGATTTTAATGTAGGCTTTTGGGGTGTTCATAGCTGGCATATTGTGATAATAAAGACTCTGTCTTCTCTCTTGCTCTCTTTTTATTTTCTCGAAGTAGAGCAGGTATTTACAGTGCACCCAAAAATTTATACTGGGATTTCACCAGAAATGCACGTTTTGAGACCCCTGAAATCCTAAAAATATTTTGAGAAAGTATGTGTATGTTCCTGTGTGTATGTCTGTCTGTGTGTATGTGTCTGTTTCCATATGTGTTTCTTTGTTTCTTTGTGTGTGCCGGAAAAACAAAATGTTAATAAATACTAAACTTTATATTTAGTTTCAGCATCCTAAGGATAGGACACCAAGATTTTCTAGAAAATTCGCCCACCTCAAACTGTCCTTTAGGTGGCACATTTTACAGAATGTGCTCTCAAAAATGGCTCTTAACAATTTTGGTTAAAATAACACACCTTTAAGATATTTGCTTGATAAATACAATATATATCTTGAAGTTTCGGAATAGCTGTGAAGTACATTTCACTTTGAAGGACTTATGTATCACTAGTAAACCATAAGAGATGGCTTCTCACTTTTCCTGACGAATTTCACTTAACAATTAGCTTTTCAGCCTTGGATACTTTTCCGTCTGGCACCAGCGCGACATCTTGACACCATAGCCTTTGGCATTCTAGGAGTTCCTCTGCCCTCGGTTTCAACGCGCACTCCAGTAGGGTGTGTTACTGGCTGGATTATTACAAAATCACCAATATCGTTCCCAACGGATTAATGTTTTAAGACCTTAAATGACCATGTTATGTATGCGAAAATGTGGCATTTAATAAGTGTGGAAGTGCGCAGTGGAATTATATTTCACTACAGGGTATGCACATGTTGAGGATTAAACACATTTATAGATGAGTAGTGTTCTCGAAAACGTTCAATTATACCATAAAATTGGATTTTTTTTCACATAAAAGGAAATATCATCTATCCCGCTGTTATTAAAAGGAGACCAAAAAATAACATTTGAAGTTTTTGTGTGTAACTTTTAAACTTAGAATTTCCTCTATAGTTTGATGTATAAATTATCTTTGTAGACACATTAAATAAAATTTTTAAAATGAGTCGCAGCTGCCATTTTGTACTCTGTATTCTGCACCACTTCAGAGAAAAATTCATAACTCTTATACTCGCTGCACAAAGAGGTAAATTTTGACTTGTTTTTTAAGGGAAAGGGAAATTTTGCTCTAAAAAATAGTCCCAATGCTGAATATGTGTCTGTCTGTCTATCTGTCTGTCTGTCAGGCTGTGGGCAACATTACTTAGAAACGAAAATTCGGTTAAAAAGCAAAGTTGGTATTTAAGTTTAATGTCTATCAATAATGTGACACGAAGATTTTAAAGAAAATTCCTCCATCCTAAACTAACCTTTACATTAGGGGAGGGCGGAATAGTGCCTGCTCCGAATCCACTGTGCACGCAACCCGTGTAACATTCTTGCTGGTTGTAGGAGTAGTGCACCTTCGCTTTTTAAACTGTTGACAGTGACGGATTGATATACTTAACGATCAGCGCGTTTGTTTCAAACAGGAAAGAGGTGGTCATACTTTTATTATGTAAAATCGGAATTTCATTCATTCCCATCATCCAAACATATGAGAAGACGTTCAAACTCTGGCGTAATATCTGTAACAGCAATACTCAATTGCACCGAGAGGTTATTATCTGAAACACGAGATGTTGGTTTTGATTTTTGTATGTTCATCAGAGAAAAAATGTTCATAGATATATGTGAAGCAAAACAGTGGCGTAACAGTGTAACGGAAGGAATACATTCTCTCAAACCAACATGTGAATATTACCTAATACAGTTCTTTGAACACGTCTGTGCCAACTAAATCTCTGCACTTAACTTTGTGTCACTAGATCTGTTTGTAGATGTATGGGTTCACATTGCAAGTTAACTCTTACATTGACTACATCTACAGGAAAAGGGTTAACAAACATTGCAATGTATTTCTCAAGATTCCTTAAATCACGGAATCTGTGTAAAGTAAACTCGGTTTTTAGCTCTTCAATAATGGGACTACAACTAATTTGTTTATCCTCTGACACAGTACCGAGTGATTTTATACATTTGAAATAAGTATTTTATAATTTGATTTGTTGATTAAGGGAGTTCTCACATGTCAAGGTGTGTTTGTTATGTTTAGATTGTAGACCTTCTAGAACATTGGCACGCTCTAAATCTGTAATTATAGCAAAGAAATGATGATGATGATGATGATAATAATAATGATAATAATAATAATAATAATAATAAATTAATAATAATAAATTAATAATTAATAATAATGAATGAACAAAAAATGTAGATCAGAAAGCACTAGTTTTTTCGTTATATGCGGCATGATATCTACAATAATGCCGTTCAGTGTTGGCTCGAAGAAAACCATGTAATATATTGTTACAAATTTAGGTAGAAGGTGTTGACAAAGACATAATTCCTCCACTGATACTGATTGCAAAACGACCTTTGGACTCCGGAAGTCACCTAAGGAAGAGTTGTGTTGCATAATTACACGGCAAAAGGTTCATGAACCACAGGGATTCACGAATCCGCTTATGCCCACCCCAGACATGGAAACTTTTTTTGAAAAATGCTCATGTTCTCGAAAATTGCTCTGTCGATTTTGATTAAAATGCCCTATGTTTGAGATATTTTTATTGCAAACGAAATGTATATTTTGAATTTTCTGGCTATAGCCAATGTAGTCTTGCTAACTCAGGATGACGTTTGCATAACTGGTAAACCGTAAGAAATAGGCCAACTCTTACTATACAAATAATGTATATCTTGGTAAAACACACAATTTATGTAGAAATATTTTTTAATAGAGTGAACCATTTCGAAGATATTCCTTGCTATTTGTGTGAGTTTTGTAAAACAAACTTTCGTCAAATGGAACATCGAGATTCATTTTTATGTTTTAACCGTGCAAAGAGCAAAGCTTTAGAAGATTTTACTGCCACTCAAAGCCTACTGTATTCCCACATTCCCTTATACTTACAAGAAAATAAACAAGGTAATTTCTCAAAATGTTTATCTCAACTAACCCGAAGAAGATAAAAGAATAGGAGTTTGTGAGAATGGTTAGTACAAGAGTAGAGAAAGACATGTAATTGCAACACTTCAGATTTTAAACCATGTGGTTTCTTTCATAATAAACCCATACGATTCAGTGCTTCTCTGAAAGTTATTGTTTTCTTGGATTACGATTGTTGGAACTAACACTGTTTTTTATAAAAGACCCGTTTTCTCAAACAATCAAAGACAGCTCAATGCACTTTTGAGATGATAAACGCCACACCTTGGTGATTTTATGGAATTAGAATGATGTTAATAAGATGCTTGGTTAATTTCTTCCCATCATCGTGGAAACAATTATATCGCCCTTTATGGTATGTATTCAGATCAGTTAACTTATAAAGTATGTATATATATGCCATAAAAGTTTCATCTTGATATCTTAAATAGTTTCTAAGGAAAGGAACATGCAGTTGGCAAATTTAACATTGGCGGAATAGGCCTTAGTCACCCCTTAATACCCAGATAACTCGCTAAGTAATCGCACCCACCGTCTAAGTGTTGATTTTGGCATTACAAACGTATCATTTTTATTTGTCCCATGAAAATATTTCTTGTGAGCAGTGAGTGTGAGCTATAACATGATGTTCAGTTGGCAACAGTGCAGATCTTTCCATCATTTCTTTGGTACTGTTCTTGACCTAACGGTCTGAGTATGACTCACTCATGTATGATGAGTCTCTTGGGGAAATTCTCAAAACCTGTTCTGTTCCAGTTGGCATTTCCGCAGATTCCTCCCCTGCAGATTCTTTACTGCCCCCAGTCTTGGCATCCAACCAGCTGTATCATTGTTGTGTTTTCACAGTTTAATAAAGTTTCGAACGGTGATAAAAAATGAGTTGCCTCTTTGTACTCGCAAAAAGCGTCACGCAGTCTCATTGAGTCCTTTGTGTCTCTGGGAGTTCAATCAAATCCTCTCATCTTGATAAAACAAACACGCCCTTCACGTAGTCTCATTGAGTCCTTTGTGTCTCAGGGAGTTCAATCAAATCCTCTCATCTTGATAAAACAAACACGCCCTTCACGTAGTCTCATTGAGTCCTTTGTGTCTCAGGGAGTTCAATCAAATCCTCTCATCTTGATAAAACAAACACACCCTTCACGTAGTCTCATTGAGTCCTTTGTGTCTCTGGGAGTTCAATCAAATCCTCTCATCTTGATAAAACAAACACACCCTTCACGTAGTCTCATTGAGGCCTTTGTGTCTCTGGGAGTTCAATCAAATCCTCTCATCTTGATAAAACAAACATACCCTTCACGTAGTCTCATTGAGTCCTTTGTGTCTCTGGGAGTTCAATCAAATCCTCTCGTCCTGATAAAACAAACACGCCCTTCACGTAGTCTCCTTGAGTCCTTTGTGTCTCTGGGAGTTCAATCAAATCCTCTCATCTTGATAAAATGAACACACCCTTCACGTAGTCTCCTTGAGTCCTTTGTGTCTCTGGGAGTTCAATCAAATCCTCTCGTCCTGATAAAACAAACACGCCGTTTGTTTTCCTTTCTTATATATACAGGTTCCAGGGAAAAAAAATTATGTATATAAATCAAAAACTTCGCACTCGCATAATGTTCCCTCTGTGTCCGGTTTAAAACCAGAATAAAATAAAAATTCATTGCACGAAAACCAATGGAAATATTGAGCCGATGATATGTTTGCATGTTTTAGGTAAGTGTAGAATTGCTTTATTGGAGGCATAATTTGTTGGAGTTAAGCCATACAGTTCTTCTTAGACTCCTTGAAAATCATTTCAGGAAGCAACAGCATATCCTGAATTTTATACAGTCTGACCTCCCAGGTTTTCACTCACAAACACGTGCAGTCAATCCTGTTGGCATTGCCTACCGTCCCCTCGTCATTGTGATACTTATCTTCGACCATGCCATAATGCAGAGCCTTCACGACACTGTAATGGACCTCATTGTATACACCTCTTTATAACGTCACTACTATCTACTAAACAAAGGTGCACCAGTTCATAACGTCACTGCTATCCACTAAACAAAGGTGCACCAGTTCATAACGTCACTGCTGTCCACTAATCAAAGGTGCGCCAGTTCATAACGTTACTGCTATCCACTAAACAAAGGCACACCAGTTCATAACGTCACTGCTATCCACTAATCAAAGGTGCACCAGTTCATAACGTCACTGCTATCCACTAAACAAAGGTGCGCCAGTTCATAACGTCACTACTATCTACTAAACAAAGGTGCACCAGTTCATAACGTCACTGCTGTCCACTAATCAAAGGTGCGCCAGTTCATAACGTTACTGCTATCCACTAAACAAAGGCACACCAGTTCATAACGTCACTGCTATCCACTAAACAAAGGTGCGCCAGTTCATAACGTCACTACTATCTACTAAACAAAGGTGCGCCAGTTCATAACGTCACTGCTATCCACCAATCAAATGTGTTCCTGTTCATAACGATACTGCTATCCACCAATCAAACGTGCATGTGTTCATAACGATACTACTATCCTCCAATCAAACGTGCACCTCTTCATAACGATACTGCTATCCTCCAATCAAACGTGCACCTCTTCATAACGATACTGCTATCCTCCAATCAAACGTGCACCTCTTCATAACGATACTGCTATCCTCCAATCAAACGTGCACCTCTTCATAACGATACTGCTATCCTCCAATCAAACGTGCACCTCTTCATAACGATACTGCTATCCTCCAATCAAACGTACACCTCTTCATAACGATACTGCTATCCTTCAATCAAACGTGCACCTCTTCATAACGATACTGCTATCCTCCAATCAAACGTGCACCTCTTCATAACGATACTGCTATCCTCCAATCAAACGTGCACCTCTTCATAACGATACTGCTATCCTCCAATCAAACGTGCACCTCTTCATAACGATACTGCTATCCTTCAATCAAGCGTGCACCTCTTCGTAACGATACTGCTATCCTCCAATCAAACGTGCACCTCTCCATAACATGCTGCTATCCACCAATCAAAACTGCATATAACGTCCGCAACGATGGTGACCATAATAAACAAGGGAACTCTGAAATAGCAAATGAATGATTCACGAAACCTTTGGTCTGTGAATTCACTTTACCAAAGATAAGTGAAGCTTAGTCTCCGCAGTGTTTGATTTATATTGCTTCACTTTCAATAGCTTCATTGATTTATGCATTATACTTGTCAAAAACGTTAAGTTGGTTAGCCTTAGTAATTTTGCTTTGTTCTGAAACTCTGTAGAAGAACTTGAAGCACTGGCTATAACAATTTTATTGCGTCCTTGTTTGGTAACGTAAAGTAACTCAGGCTACATACAGCAGCTAAGTAGCTCATTTAGTGGCCCAATACCATACTGTAGTTATTCGTATTATTTCCTATCCTTGGTGCATGGCAAGGTTGAGACAGACATGCAGGTGTGACCTTAAAGTGTTTGGGTATTCCAGAGTAACGGAATTCAATACAAGCTCTATATCTGGCTACGGAAGTGATCCTATATCTCAAGATTAAAATTGAAAAGGATAAGGGAAACATCAGCTCCCTAGTTCGAAGTTTGGAGTACCGCAAGAGTCTAAAGTGGGGACATATCTAGTTATACTTTACATAAATCTATTTAAAATTCTCATGTGTGCATTCACAATACCTTCTCTACTCACTCTTGTACAAATTGTTTTCAGCTTCTGTCTACGAAGGCTGTCCCAGAAGTACCCGACCTGACCTATACAGAATGTCCCAAAATTAGACCGACAAACTTTGAGAGCAGATAGATAACATTATTTTAAACACTTTTAGTTACGGAAAGTTTTCTCCTGTGGTGCTTCTGTAAAGCGCTAGACGAGTTAATTTCATAGATCACTGCCTCCTACCCAGTGTATTTACGGCAAAATAAATAATGCAAATTATTATTGCATTTATCTTAGGCACAAAATGTTAATCCAAGAAATAAACATAGAACACACAAACATCTCTTTGTTTACAGTTAATCACAGCTTTACTATTCAAAATTAGATCGACAAAATTCTAAACCAGAGAAATGGATAGTGTCTTTGTGAGAATACGGCAGGATAGCGCACGCCGATGCACTATTTGTGTTAATCGCAATGGGCGTGCGTTCCAATATTTACTTTGAGTAGTAAAACTGTGATTAAGTGTACAAAATGAGATGTTTGTGTTCTGTGTTTGCTTCTGGCATTAAGATTGCATGCCTTACTAAGATAAATGCAATACTAACTTGCATTGTTGATTTTGACGTAAATACTTAAATTGGGTGGGAGGCAGTAATCTATGACATTAGCTCGTCTAGCCTTAAACGAAGCACCAGATCAATAACACTTTCTTTAACAAAAAGTGTTTAAAATAATGTTATCTATTAGCTCCCAAAGTTTGTCGATCTAATTTTGGAACAGCCTGTAGATCGCACTTATTTCGAACAAATGACTTGTGGAAAGTACCAATCTTATAAAGCTTAAGTTTGAAGTCTGTCGATGCTGCATTGTTTAGTATTTGCTTGGCAGTCTTCAGTAGTGAACGCTCTCAGCCAACTTGTAAACATGGATAAAACTGGTTCTCGTTATTTGATACAATACTTTCATTTGAAAGGTCTTTGTCCAACTAATATGAAAGCTGAACTAGACTGTACCTTGGGAGAGTCTGCTCCTTCGTTTACAACAGTAAAATATTGTGTGGAAGCGTTTAAGCGAGGCCGTACGAGCTGCCAAGACGAATATCGCAGTGGTCGACCAAATGAGGTGATCACGCCAGAAACTGTAAAGAACATCCACAATGGTATTGGATAACCATCGACTGAAAGTGCATACATTGCAGGAATTTCAAAAAAGTGCTGTACAATGAAAATGCAGAATTTCAGGATGTTTCAGTGGAGTGTTTGGCGATGTTTCGCCGCAGTGCTTCGGTTCATAACCATTGATGAAACATGACCCCATTTCTTCACACCTGAGGTGAAGGAACAGTTCAAACAGTGGACTGAAATGGGAGAATCGGCCCCAAAGAAGCCCAACACGGTTTCATCTGCAAGTAAAGACATGGTGTCAGTTTTTTAGGAAGCATGTGAGATAAATTTCATTGGATATCTTCAAAAAGGAAACGCGATCCTTGGCGAATATTATGGAACTTGTTGCAGCGTTTTAGTGAAGAAATCACCAAAAAGGACCACATGTAATAAAAAAGAATTTTTTTCCATTATGAAAATGCACCAGTTCACACATGTATCATCCGCATGGCCAAAATCAATGATTCAAAGTTCGAATTGCTTCCTCACGCATCCTATTCGCCAGATTTAACCCCTCTAATCATTTTCTGCTTCCAAACTTGAAAAAATGTCTTGGTGGCACAACATTTACTAACAACGAAGAGGTGGAGTCTACAGTTGATGTGTATTTTGCAGAACTCGACGGTTCCCACTATAAACAGGGTATCGAATTTACTGAGCATCCCTCGGAAAGGAGACTATGTAAAGAAACAAACCTGTCTTTTCCAACGTTTTTGTACTTTCTCTGTTTGCTCGGATGCTTCTGAAACAGTCTTCATACTTCACGTTAAACGAGATAAACATTTGTAGGAATGGTTTGATACATATTTTGCTATAAGTACAGCGGCAATGGGTGAATACAAGGGTGAAACAAGGTATATCTTCAATATGGCTAACTCCACAAAAATTGTATTTGACATAAATTGTGTGATTTATCGGGAACCACATTTTTTTATGCAGTAACATTTTATCCATTACAATGTACCAGCTATGCAGAAGCAATTCAGAATGAAAAGGTTATGTGCAGGTACCTCAAGAAATACAGTTAATTTATCATGCAAAATTCTTAAACGTGTGGAACTTTAATTAAAATCTTAGAAGCATTTTTGAGAAGATTCTCCTTTATCTTCTATTTTGGCTCTACATCCCTTCATAATCTTTGACCTCCTCCACAAAGCCCTATCTTCCACTTTACTTTTCCACCCCTTAATTCCAGCCTTAAATCTTCTGTTACATTATCTAACCATCTTGTTCTTAGCCTTCCTCTTTTACTTTCTCTACTACGTAGAGGAAGTATTGCATTTCGCTCAAAACTTCTATGTTCACATTTCACCGGAAATACATGTTTTGAGGCCCGCTGAATCAAAAAAAAAAGGCATTTGTCCGTGTGTGCGTCTGAACACAGCGTAATTCAAAAATGAAAAGTCGGTTAAAAACTAAAGTTAGTATTTAACTTTCATATCTTTTAAGGATGACAGACGGAGATTTTGAAGAAAATTCCGTCACCCTAAACTACCCTTTACATGGAAAATTTTTAGAAAATTTTGACTTTCTCGAAAACAGCTCTAACGATTTTTAATAAAATGCCATATGTTTAAGATATTTTTAGGGCAAATGAAATTATGTTTGGAATTTTCTTGCTATAGTCTATGTAGTCCTGTTTACTCTGGATGACTTTTGTATAACTGATAAGACAAAATTTTAGTGTACAAAAATGTAGATCTTGCTGAAACACACAATGTCCATATAAGTTTTTCTGTATAGTGAACAATTTTGGAGATATTCCTTGTTATTTATGCGAGTTTTGGAAAACAAACTTTCGTCAAATGGAAGATCCTGATTCATTGTTTATATCTTAACCGTGCAAAGAGAAGGAAATCACAAAGCTTTAAAATATTTGACTATCGCTCAAAGCGTGCTGATTTCCCATATTCCCCTTGTAGCTACAAGAAGATAATTTCTGCAAATGTTTATCTCAACTAACACGAAGAAGATACCTATAGGAATAAGAGTTTGTAAGAATGGTTAGTACAAGACTAGAGAAAGTCATGTGAGTGCAACACATCAGATTTTTTTTAAAAATGCTTTTTATACATTCAGAGTCTCAAAACGGGTATTTCCGGCGGTCTTGGTATAAAGATTTTAGGGGAAATATAATACTTCCTGTACCTACTATTTTGGAAAGAAATACCAGTTACTCTGGTGTCTGAAACCCAATATTCAGAAACTACGATCATGTTAATAATTATAAAGTTAAGTATATATTGTGTTTTAGTTGTTTCTTTCTGCGGTTTCTGGCGTTTCCTTCCGCCATGTTTGGAATCGCGGTATAGTTTAAAACGCACTCGAGGCGTACACGCACAGGAAAGAACCGCAGACCGCAGTTTGAAACACGATACGCGTACATGGGGAAGAACCGAGTTCATGGACGATCCTTTGCACACATAGCTATCACATTTGTCACTATTTCGTTCGTACAGCAGCGCTTAGATACGGTTCAAGTACACATCTATCCCCTCTCGAAAGGAGCTTTCTCATTATATGGCTCAGGGGAGGCACCTGTGAAAATGTCTAAAATTCACAATGATGCGAAAATTTGTGTGCATGTGCCAAATCATATCTACTACATCTCCCAAATTCCAATGTTGTATACAAGATAGTTTATGCAAAAAAAATATTTATTTGATTTTTTGCTCCTGTTTTAGTGTAGTATAACAAATGCTTCATATAAAATATTTGTTATAAATAAACTCTGGATATGTGTTTCTTTTGATTATGTCAACAAAACTTGGTATTTTGATTTAGCTATGTCAAATACTTTTGGAGAAAGTTTGTTGAATATATTAATGGCCATTTTTTCTCAATTATGAGTAATTTTAAAAATAAAAATTCAGTGACAATTAAACTGCTCTATCTAGCGCATTTAAAATACCAGTTTTTATGAAGTAGATTCCAGATTCCAGAGAAGGTGAAACTAGAGAAAGCCCCGTGTTACGTCGTCCTCGCTATATAAGGAGGTGAGGCAACGAGCAGAGCAGTCAGTTTTCAGTAGTAGTGTAGTAGTTAGGTACAGATATGAGCCGACGCAATAGTTGTTAGTTGTGTGTGTGTGTGTGTGTGTGTGTGTGTGTGTGTGTGTGTGTGTGTGTGTGTGTGTGTGTGTGTGTGTGTGTGTGTGTGTGTGTGTGTGTGTGTGTGTGTGTGTGTCAGCTGCGTGTGCATAGTCGTCGTGAGAGAACAGGCACATCGTGAAGGAATATAGCGAAGCAGTTAAAGAATGTTGAGTGGTCGTATCGTCAGAGTTAGTTTTTATGAGACAAAGAGAACTGAAAAACAGAAAATTGTGTGTTAAGGATACGAGAAGAAAACAGTTGTGAGTTGTAATATCACGAAATACGATAGGCTGTGTTAACGTCAGTAAAAGAGAGCTGTGTTGTGCATTCAGTTAGAAAAAAAAATAAAGAGGAAAAATAAGAGAACTGGACTTTTGTCTTTGGGCCAGAAGTAGGATTTGTCGGCTTGTCATTTTGTTACAATATTGTAAACGGTGTAGGATACACAATGCAGGGGGACACCTCGCGCACTGCGACCTATTGCGCCTATCACACCCAAGAGAAAAGGATAATGTGAAGGCACTACAGGATACATAGATGAGCGGAAGTCCTTAACAGTTGTTAACCTGTCCCACTGTTGGCGATGAACAGCCCGTACAACCAAGCAGCCCTCCAGTGTTCACGAGAAATACTCTTTCCTTTAAGAAAGCACCTGCACCATCTGCCCGGCACTCCCTCACGCCACGAAACCTTAAAGAACCACACCTGAAACATGAGAGCGAAACGGAATAAAATGTAAATGAGGTAGAGAAATGTATAGTAGATGAGAACACACACCAGCATTCGCCCACCAACGAAGGAAAACCACGAGAAACCTAAGATCACAGCGGCCGGTTGACGAGAGTCGAACCCTGACCTCACAGGGTACCGTGGAGTCAACTTGCTCGGTTTTAAATAGCAGAACAAAAACGAAAAGTCCCGGTCCAGTAAGTGAAAGGAATTGCATTTGACGCTCATTGATGTTGTCAGTACAGAAACGTCCACCCTTGATGAAACGAACAGCTTCAAGATTTCCAAGTATCGCTTCTACACCTGGTCCTAAATGCGTTGCCGAAATAAAAGTTGAAAACAACGTTTCTCACCTCAAAGTACGCTAATGAACACAGCGTCCTTGATGTGTTTATCGTAATATGGGCAGAAACGCTATGCAAGGTTGTAAGGACCACCACTAATTAAGGTCTTGTGTGCCACGAGTCTTACTACCAAGCGTTTGTTTATGTAGGTGATTTCCTCAGAGCAACCTTCGCTTATTAACCTTCTATACTACGTACGTACGTACACCCCAAGACCAAAAATAGGACTTTCTCGCTTCCGAGACTTTCATGTTGAGTCACAGGTAGGGAATATGCGCGGACAATCAATCAATCAATCAATTTAATTCATCCAATTTATCTTACAGGAAGATGTAGAATATGCCACAATTCATGCTATACAAAAGCTTATATACAATAAAAGGTGCATATGCAATATATAGTTAATTACAATAAATAGTACAATTCATCCTAGTTCTACAACAATGTATTCCTTCTTCTAAAGTCAATCGTAGACTAGCTGCAGGTGAACTAGTTATCTTCTGTCAGTTTTACCTCTCGATCGCATGAAACAGAAAGGAAGTCGTTAATTGAATGCTTAAGGATACTATTACACAATTTCTCAAGCCTTATCTATATAATTCATATATTCTTCCACTGAGTAGAACTATTTGAGATTTATGAATCCTTTTTAGACTTGGTTTCTGATTTAGGACTCTTTAAACGTTCAGATAGTTGGTTAAATATTTTTACTCCACTATATTTAAATGATTTCTGAAAAAGTTTAGTTCTATGGGCCTTTATATGAAGTTTTTGTTCCTGGTGTTATGGGCGTGTATATCTGTGTTCGCTGTTATCTTACCCAAGTTATTTTTAACATGAATTAGCATTTCTTTTATACAGAATGTTTCAAAAATAGGGGGCATAATTCCCCTTAATTAGACAATCAAAATAGTTCATTACAACATGTGTCCGGAAGTGCTTCATTTCCGAGTTACGGCCTTTAGAACACTGAAATTCACCGGAACATTTTTCTTGCCACAGGGTGTTGCCGTGAAAGGAGACATTAACAGGACACCCTGACAGTTAATTTCGAGGCAAAAGTTACATTCAGTTTTGTATTTGGCATTCGACCGCGTATCATATACTCAAATCAGGAGCTGGCAGAAATTAATTTCATGGATGTTAAGACAGACGGCTCGTCGTTTGTACCAGGAGAGGTAGCCACAGCGACAATGTCCAGATCAGAAGACATTTGTACGGCTTCGTCGCCGTCAGTGCGAGCATGGACTCTTGGTTTGGAAAGGGACGACCAACTCCAGCTGTAGAGGACGTGATTCTGGAAGCTGTTGACACGAGTCCTCTCAGCACACGAAGGTTAGCGTTGCAAGTGAATGTTCCTCATAGGACTGCCTGGAGACTGTTGCAAGTGCATCAGTTGCATCCTTATCGTTTCCAATGTGTACAGGCCTTGTCACCACCAGGTTGCCCTTCACGGGTCAGTAGTGCTTGCAGCAGTATGGTGCAAATCTGAACTCTTCTGCCTTAGTATTATTTACAGATGAAGCACAGTTCGCACAAGACGGCATTGCAAAATTCCGCAATCATCATTATGGTCACATGAAAATCCACGTTCTATCTCATCACCAGGTGCGGTCCTCCCTCAACATGTGGGCCGGTATCATTGGTGGTCAATTAGTTGGACCCCGTGTACTTGAAAACAAACTTACAGGGCAGGCGTACACAAACTTCCTGGAGAACACCATACCTCACGTTTACGAAGAAACTCTATTGATCATTCGTCAAGCTCACTTCTTGCATAATGACGCTCCTGCACACTTCAGTTGTACGGCTGGTACAAAAATGTAGATCCTGCTAAACCACACAATTTATGTCCCAATGACTTTCTTTCTGGAGTGAACCATTTCGGACATATCCCTTGCTATTTGTCAGAAATGTGCAGTACTTATAGCCATTCTCAAATGGGAGGTTGTTTATTTTTTATCTCTTGGTCATGTAAAGACAACAAAATTTCAAAATCCTCATATAGTGACCACTCCTTAACATTTGACTATCCCTTAAATCCTACTGTATTTCCCTTCGACCTAGAAGAAAGTTATCAATAAGATAATTTGTACAAAAGTTTATTTCAACTAATATGAAGTAGATAGAGGAATAAGAGTTTGTAAGAATACTTTGTACCCTACAAGAGCAGACAAATTATGTGAGTGCAACATATGATATTCTTTTTCTTCTTGTTTCTTCCTTTTTAGGTCTTCCAAGTCTTCTTTTTATGCGTGCCTGGTAATTTAAAATGTATCTAGATAATCGAAATCTTCTCATTCTATTAACATGATACATCCATTTTTCTCTCTATATAGTAACACAGGAGTAAGTTGTAATTAGTTTAATATCTCTGCACTTTCTTTTCTGTCCCATAACGTAAATCCTGCAGTTTTCCTCCTAAAGCGCATTTCTGCAGCTTGAATTCTTTTTAAATTTTGTCGTTTAAGAGTCCATGTTTCGCTTCCACATAGAAATGTTGGTTTAGCCAAAACACTATATGTAGAGTCTGGCTTTTGTGTTTTTATGCACCATTGAAGATTTGGATTATTACTTATAAATCCTGTCACTCTTATAAATTGTGATGTTTTTCTACGATATCCCTTTCATCTTCACATGACAAAGTACAACCGAAATATTTGAAGGTGTTCACTTGTTCGAAAATTTCATTATTTATTACTAGTTTACTACGGATGGGATATTCACCTTTGAATGCCATAATTTGAGTTTTTCTGTAGAGATGTTCATTTCAAATGTTGTAAGTGTATCATTTAAGGCCTTGACTGATTTCTGTAGACCTTCAGAAGCTGCTGTCATAATTTGATCATCAGTAAATAGTAATGTACTTAAATTATAATATATATTAAAGTGTAATGGTCAAAGTGTACAACCCTGACGTAATCCTCCTGTAATTGGTTTCCATTCGCTTATTTTATCTTCAATTTGTATTGCTATTATGTTTTCATTAATACATGTCTATTAATGCTAGAAGTAGTTGGTCAGGAATTTTATAATGCAGTAGAATTTTTAGCAAAATGTTGCTATTTACTCTGTCAAAAGCGTTCTGCGATTCTTTATTAAAATATTTAAAGCTTAATTTGTAATGTGTTATTGCGCCCGCTGCGAGCGTTCCACTTTCCTCTAGTTCAACGTGATAATCTCGGCTATGCGCAGTTGTACGGCACTTTCATATTGTACTTTCTAACTGAACGATAACTCGATATCCTAATTGAAAGTGAACGGAAAAGGAAAGCGAAGTAAATGCAAGCGCAAGGTTACGGAAGCGATGTTAGCGATTGAGTAACTGATATAATATCAGGTTCAAGGTGAGCTTGTGTCGGCAGTGCTGAAGGTCCTTGTTGTTGTTGTGTTCACTCACGTTGCCAGTTGTAGAGCAATTCCCCACGCGAAAATTGGTGGTATTTCGAGACATTTCCATCGAAAAACGAAAAAATCTTATATGTTGACACTCACATAACTTTCTCTATTCTTGTACTAACCATTCTTGAGATAAACATTTGCAAAAATTATCTTATTGCTTATGTCCTTGTAGGTACAAAGGGAATATGGGAATACAGTAGACTTTAGTACAGTACAGTAGCTATAGTCAAATTTTTTAAAGCTTTCAAGCGCCATTCTCTTTGCACAGTTAACACATAAATAAAAAGGAATAATGGTGTTCCTTTGAGAAAGTTCGTTTTCCAAAATTCACACAGATAACAAGAAATATCTCCGAAATAGTTCACACTACAAAAAATTATTTCGACATAGATTGTGTGTTTTAGCAAGATCTACATTTTTGTATAGTAAGATTTGGTCTATCTCTTACGCTTTGCCAGTTATGCAAAAGTCATCAAGAGTAAACAGGACTACATAGGCTATAGCCAGAAAATTCAAAACATAAATTTCATTTGTCATAAAAGTATCTTAAATATATATCATTTTAATCAAAATCGTTAGAGCCATTTTCAAGAAAATCAAAATTTTCGAAAACTTTTCCATGTAAAGGGTAGTTTAGAATGGAGGAATTTTCTTCAAAATCTTCGTGTCACATCCTTGAAAGACATTAAAGTTAAATACCAAATTTGGTTTTTAACCAAGTTTTCGTTTTTGAGCTATGCTGTTCACAGACACAAAAAGGACCTTTTTTCTAAAAATGCTTATTTTTGGATTCAGGGGGTCTCAAAACATACATTTCCGGTGAAATCTCGACATCGAATTTTTGGTTGGAACTCAGTACTTCCTCTACTTCACTATACATAGTAGAGAAAGTAATATAAGTTGGGACTGCTTTTCTTGGACTCATTCAGAATCAGAGCAAGTCCCTTTCTTCTGCCCAACCCTCTGAGAAATATGACTGTGTAAAATAGATCTCAACTCTAGCAACACAATTGTCTATATTTTAGTAATTTGTGTTTAACGTTTTAATTAAAAAGTTATTTAATGCAAACTAACATTAGTTCTTCTTTCATTAATGACACTCCTTTGCTGACAGCGTTGGACTATGTGCTTGATTTTGGTTCTTGGATTGTGGCAACCCTAAGTGGAACATTATAAAAGCCTGATATGTCAAGTCCCTCAAGCAGAGTGACATTTCTTCAATGATTGGTTTCATTGAATACAAAAATATGTAGGTGTTGAAGAGGAATATTTTGAAAAATAATAATGACATTAAATTGTTTAAAACTTATGCTTGTTTGATTATAGTGTCACCCTCGTATCAGTCGAATTAGTAAATTATTTGGTGGAAGTGCAGACAAACGCTGAGGCTAGTACCGTGAGATATGGCAGCCGCAGAAGCTCCATGTCCTCGCGGGCTGGGGGCCGCCCAAGGATCGGGTTAGAGGTTTGCATGTTGCTGGTCTCGCCACATGAACATGCCTGTGGTTTCTCACCCACACGCAAAATAACATACACTTGTGGTGATGGTGGTGATGGTGGTGATGGTGGTGATGGTGATGATGATGATGATGATGCTGATCATGATGATGATGATGCAATACATGAAACCGAAAATAAAGTAAGTGAAGAAATGAATGAAATGGAACCAGAAAACACGAAAACCTTGAGAAAGCGCTACTTTGCCCGCCGCAAATACAACTATTGCTCCACAAGGATTTTACTGTCACGACCTCTGGAATCTGATATACTGTGACAGTCCAGTTTTCACCGTCACTTAATCTAGTCGAACTTTTGCTGAGACTTTCCTTAGCTCACACTGTCATTTCACTTACGTGAACTATTTCCAATTTTCACTCTCACTTTTCTTTTTTCGCGACGTAATGAAACACGCAGCACGACGTAGCCTCTTCTTCCGGACGGTTCACTCGCTGGAAGGTTGAACACAAGACGTCTCTAAGCCTTGCAATAACTCATTGCACGTTACCACACTCATCACAAACTCACTCGGAGAACAGCGCTTTTCGCCGCACGAGAAACGTACTCGCACTCTGCCAGACTCACTCAACTTGGTAAAGACCTCGTTTATATATCTACCACACGGTTTCAGTATGTTCCAGCGGATTGTAGTTATCTGGCGATCGCGCTTATCGTGTTTACGCTGGGCGAGCACCCTGCTTATCTCTTTCACGTTCCGATTAGCCGGCTCCCACCTCCCGATAACCTTGTATAGCCGCTGCTTCAAAGTCCATTTTTGTATAGTAAGATTTAGTCTATCTCTTATAGTTTACCAGTTATGAAAGTGTCACTCAGAAGAAGAGGACTTCAAAAGCTATTCTAAGAAATTTTCAACGTCCATTGTGGCTTAAGTTCCAATGGACCCGCTGCTCCTGCGATAAAACGGTTACTTGGGTTCTTGTAGGACATTCTGAGACTTAGGACGTTGTTTAAGGCAATTTAGGAGCCGGCACTGTCTATGCGATCTGGTCTAAATTCATACGTTCATACGTAATTCTTTTCTGGCCACCAACGCTCATTACTGAAATTACGATTACTTCTGAATGGTTGGTTTTCCCTCTATGCTTATCAGATCTTCCCATATTTATTTTATTTATTTGAACGTGCTACCTCTGTTGTCTCAGTTTCTATCTATATTATTTCTATCAAAATAATTTCCATTTTCCCTATGCTGACTCTGAAATGGACCTCAATACTTATTCCTAATGTCAACTTGATTTCTATTTCTATGAGACTGTGGCTCTTGCCGGAAGAAATGTGAACTTTGTATTTCATTTGTTCGAGTTGCCTACCCCCCTCTGCCTTCTGTTTCTTACTTTCAATAATTATTTTCAACAAATCAACGGTGTTTGAAACGCTATTTAGTTTTGCAAAGACAATAGTGCTGAATGTGTTCGGGAAAATGTAAGAATTTTTATTAGATCTTTATCGCTGATTTGTAGATTTCCTTGTTAGTTTGATAAAATGATCAACCAAGTATACATGTGAACCGATATGTGGGAATTTCCTTGTTCCTGCCGGTGACTTGACCGTCCTTCTACTGACTTCAGTATTTCCTGTCTCTTGAAACAGTACCTTACGGCCAGGGAGAATTCGATCGATTTCTTCACTGTTCACTTCGAGGAGAAAGCGCAGCTTGTCTAATGTAATATTATGCTTTACTGATTAAATACCCAGACAATGTTATCGTTTCCATAGACATCTCAACTAAAATACAAACACACATTTAGTTAAGCCGGTGTCTCAGTCTCCAACTTTTTTGACCAAACTTTTAGTATCCATTGAAATTGCACACAAAACAAATTATGTCTGTCACGCTATGATTGCATTTAGGTCCAAAAACAAATGACAGTTTATGTAGCAATCATGAGAAATAGACATGACGGACGCAAATATCAATACAAAAAATGATGGGTCTACTATAAAACAAATTGTGGTTAGAAGACTCGGAAAACTATGGCAATTTTCTACGAATTTGCCAAGATTTATTTCTCAACTTTTTACATTATGTTGAATGTAAAATTACGTACAAGACATTGCAGAACCACGAACAACTAACAACTGCAGCACTAACTGGTACACACACAACAGCTGACTAAATGTTGTATACCTAGTCCGCCATATTGTTACATTACTCACGCCGATAGGTTGTTTTCATGTCGTTAGATGAAACAATTAGCTGCAACTCAGTCGCATTGGATAAAAACGGGTTGGATACAAAAAGTAGAATAGAAATTTCATGCAACAAAATTGTAAACTGCAACTCTCGATGTCTCCCGATGCGCTTTTGTTGCATACAATGCTTTTGACCAAACATTTGGACCGTGGGACATCGGCAATACATATTCAATTTTATGAAGAACATAATTTCTAATTCCATTATGTATCGTAAGCAATAAAAATTTGAATAATATTTACTTTCTCTTGCATATACATAGGTAGAGGAAGTATTGAATTCCGCCTAAACTTAGATAACAATATGTGATCCGAGATATGTTTTGAGGTCCCCTGAATAAAAAATGTTTATTTTCTCTGCAGCATACCACATTAAGTAGAGAAAGTATTGTATTTCACCCAAAAATTTGATACCTAGATTCCATAGAAATTACCTACGTGTTTCTAATTAATAAAAAAGAGCATTTTTAGGGGAAAAATCTGTGTAAGTATATGTCCATGCATACGTCTATCTATGAATAGCATAACCCAAAAACTAAAAGTCCTTTAAATACAAATTTGAAATTTAAGTTCAGCATCTTTCAAGGATACGACACGGATTTTCAAGAAAATCTCTCCGCTCCAAACTACCTTTTATATGGCAAAAAAATTGAAAATGTTGATTTTCCGAAAGTTCCGGTGTTCAAAATATTTTATAACAAATGAAATGTACAAAATCTTAAAATTTCTGGGAATAGTCTTTGAAGTCCTCTTCATTCTGAATGATTTTTACATAACTGCTAAACCATAAGAGATAGGTAAAGTTCTACTGCATAAAAATGTTGATCTCACATGTTTATACACACTTGCAAATACAATTGTGAGTGGCAATTCTAGACACAGCGTACTTGTGTGTTTAGTAGACGATAGCATATGGATCAAAGATTGTAAATAAACTCAGTTGCGTGTTGGAATATCGACTTGTGTAAACCGTGCTACCACACAACGTGGAGCGCTCCTAATGCACTCAATAAACAGTAGGGAAAGTCATGTGAGTGACACATCAGATTTTTTACCTCTTTTATAGAAATATGGGCTTACGAGCCGATATTTAAACCACTTAATGACATACTTTAAAAGGTCATACAGCTACAAAAGCTGCATAGACAGAACTAAAGTAGGAGATTTTTGTCTCTAATAATATCAAAATTCATATTTATGAATTTTGGCAATTTTTGGTATTTTTTCCTTATCCTTAATTAAAAAATTAAACATGTCTTCAGGATGCTGAGGAAGATTCGCTAGAATGCAATTTTGATGATGATGATGATGCTGATGCTGATGCTGATGATGAGTATATAACGATGACATATTTATATGCTACTAATAAAATACTTCAGGAAACAGTATTGTATACAGTTCAGGAAAACATATATTACTTCGTCACGATCTTTCCTCTCTATAAATCTAGACATTTCTACAATATTTTATTTTTGTATTTCAGCATACGAGCTGTGGTTCAAGCAAATCATATACGAGTTGGATTCTGTTCGGGACAAGTTCAATGAGGTAAGATGACATTCATTTTTATTATAATTTCATATAGCACTTTTAACGCCCATTGCGAGAGCGATGAATTATCAATAATGGTTAAATTACAAGAGTGCAAAGATAAGTGAGGTGTCATAGGTTAGAGGATTTAATATAGTTCGTGTGTGTAGGTGCAGCAAAATAAACGTGCAGATAGGATTGGTTACCAGCACTAAATACAAGAAATTCAACTTTCTACCATGACTGTATGAACGAGAGGTAGATAAAATACAGTATCACCGAAAAAAGTCATTGTTAGATAGTTGTAAAGTTTTTGAAACAACATACCAACTTACAATAGAGCAATTTCTAAAAACATTTATTTTTTACAGGAGTTGGATGAGTCACAGTCTCTAGAAATTTTGAAGAGAATGAACAGAATAGTGTTGATTTTAAAGGTAAGTATTTCATTGTTTCATTATAGGAAAATGTTTTGTTACTAAAAATAGCTTTATTCTTCTTCTCTGAAAGGATTATATAACATAATGTTAGTTCGAAACCACATAAGCTTGTATTCCACCCAAAACTTTTACATCAGAATTTCACCAGAAAGACGTGTTTTGAAATCCCCTGAATAAAAAACGTTATTTAGAAAAAAAATTGCGTGTGAAATACATAGGAAATTCCAATTTATAAACTACACAGACCATTTTGAAGGAATTTTTACCATAAATTAAAGCAAACATATTTTCATGTTTATGTATTTGCAGAAACACGTGATTTTGGAATCAGTGCAAGCCAGCCTTGAAACGTGGGAACGCGACAGAAGCCATTTAAGTGACCACACTATTGATTCTTGCCGAACTCTGCATTAATAGAAATTATTTGTAACATTCGTGAAATTTAATCTTATACATAAATTAATAAACTAAGAAAATGTTTAAACAAGAAACCCTACAACATTACCTTTACTTTTAAAACAAAAATTAAGTTCTAAACACGATCGTCAAAAATCGTATGGCTCTTTCTACCCATTCTTCCACAAACTGTCTCACAAAAACGTATGTTAATCAAGATAGACGTACTTGGAAATGGTTTTATTACAAATTTCTTTGTAAGTACAAGGGGAATGTGGGAATACAGTAGGTTTTAAGTGATAGTCAAAGAGTGGATACAAGAGTGAGTAGAGAAAGTTATGCGAGTGCTGCACATCTTATTTTTAGCGTATTGATTGTTGAAAAACCTCTACATCTATTATTCGTCGACTTGGAAAAAGCGTGCGACAGTGTTCCGTGGTCTAAACTATGGGAATCGCTGGAAAATGATAAAATAAATAATACTGTTATACAAGCAATATAAAATGTATATGAACATTTCTATACCAAAATCAAAATGTAGAACATAAGGATTTTATGTTACCAAAGGCCTAAGTCAAGGCACATCCTTATCACTTACCTTATTTAAAATATACCTTCAAAATGCCTTACAGATCTGGGCTCCCAAATGGATTTATTATTAACAGATGAAACCATATATTCACTATTATTTGCAGAGGCCCGACTGGTAGTGGCCGACATGGAATATATGACAAGCAAACTTGTGGAAGAATATAGAAACTCTGATGTGTTGCACTCGCATGACTTTGTCTACTCTTGTACTATCCATTCTTACAAACTCATATTTCTATATCTTCTTCGTGTTAGTTGAGATAAACATTTGCAGAAATTATCTTATTGTTTATCTTCTTCTGGGTACCAGGGGAATATGGGAATACAGTAGACTTTGAACGATAGTCAAATCTTTTAAAGCTTTGAGATTTCGTTCTCTTTGCACGGTTGAGATACAAAAAATGAATCACGATCTTCCATTTGACGAAAGTTTATTTTCTAAAACTCACATAAATAACAAGGAATATCTCCGAATATGCTCACTCTACAGAAACATTTGACATAAATTGTGTTTCAGCAAGATCTACATTTTTGTACAGTAAGGTTTTGTCTGTCTCTTAAGGTTTACCAGTTATAGGAAAGTCATCCAGGGTAAACAGGACTACATAGACTATAGAAAGGAAATTCAAAACATACATTTCATTTGCCATAAAAATATCTTAAATATATGGCATTTTATTAAAAAAATCGTTAGAGCCGCTTTCGAGAAAATCAAAATTTTTGAAAAATGTTCCATGTAAAGGGTATTTAAGGTGGAGCAATTTTCTTCAAAATCTTCGTGTCGCATCCATTAAAGACATTATACTTAAATACCAACTTTGGTTTTTAACCGATTTTTCGTTTTTGAGTAATGCTGTCTACAGACTGACACACAGACACACAGACACATACACACACACACACACACACACACACACACACACACACACACACACACACACACACAGGCACGCATGGACTTTCTTCTAAAATTTTTTTTTTTTTTACTCAGGAGACCTCAAAACATTTATTTCCTGTGAAGTCTCGAAATAGAATTTTTGGGTACAGTAAAATACTTTTTCTACTTACTAGTAGAGAAAATAAAAATTTAATCGCATGTAGATCAGAGACTTGGCATTTGAAACCAAAACACTAGCTAAATTTAACTCTATGTACAGAAATGGATTTTTAGCGACAATCTGCAAGGATCTCAAGGAGAAACAAAATCAAAAGTACAGTTATAAGGGAAAAATGGAAATAAAAGGTCCATTGCTAGAAGAAATTAAAACAGAATAATTAGGACACATGAAAAGGATGGTTGACAAGAAGACACATGAATGAACTCCAGTGGGACGTAGGAAGAGGGGAAGACTCAAATTACGAGTAACTTAGAAGGAATTGTTCAAACAACAAAAGAAAGGGATTAGGAGATGGATTCTGGAAAGACAGAGAAGAGTGGAGAACGGTTATAATTCCTAAATGAGTGCGGGAAGATGTCAAAAACATTGTAAACCTGAATATATAAATTGTTGTTTCTCTTAGTTGTAGATAACACAGTAGGCAGCTTATCTTAATATTTCGGCTACCACTGACATGTGAATGACGCAAACTGCAAAAGTTAGAAAAAGAAGAAAAAGTAACGGTGATAGTACACACGAAATATGAGCTGACGTCAAAGAAATTATGTCTTAAATTTTGTGACTGCTGGAATGAATAAAGGGCCAACCGCAATTTCGCCTTGCTCTCAAATGGAATGTATATAACATATTCGATAAGACCGGATTAAACGGCTCGAATTACTTTATCATTTAGCAATGGAGAAACCTCCGAGACAGATGGTGGGACATTCCTGTGGTGTTGGTATTGTATATCCTGACTGGTGTCAAAACAGAGGAAAAAAGGAGAAAACGTCGGCCCCCCGCCAATTTCCTCCTCTTCTCCTTCACCGGTCTCCCTTTGATTTTCTTTCAAGTGCATAACGTTTACAAAAATCGGAGGGGTTACTTCACATCATTGCTATAGTCTGTTTAGTCAACACGTGTGCAGTTGATCCACAAGGGAAACGTGCACCCTGCAACCCTGATTTTGAGGAAGTGACAGTTTCAAGTTGCGTCAGTCTACCACCGGGGCGCTGCATCCTCCCTTTATCCTCTACAAGCGTCACGAGTGAGGTACAGTACTGGAGAGTGGAACGTGGTCAGCGCCCCGGTCACCCCCCCCCCCCCACCCCCGGTCCCTTTATGCGGTCTTCGCGATCAGATTAGCTGCAAAAGTTCATGTTAAAGCATTGCAACTCTGTGGAAACGACGGAAGAGTGAGGACTGTGTAGTAAAACGATTATAAGGGTTCCTCAAAGGAGACGGCCGGACTGCACACACATTAATTAAACAGACTCTGCACTGGGCATGTTGCGCACACCCTTTTTGTGTTATAGATCATTGTTTTAAGGTGTGTGTGTGTGTGTTATTATTAATTTCTTTACTACGCAAGTATTGCATTCCCTTCAAAAATTCGATACCAAAATCTCACTGAAAATACATGTTTTCAGATTCCCTGAGTTTAAAAAAAAAGTACATTTACAATCAGTGCTGTGTTTGTGTGTCTACGTCTGTCTGTGAACCGCATAACAGAAGAAAGAAAAGTCGATTAGCTACCAAATTTGGTATTTATGTTTTCCATCCTTCAACGATACAGTACGAAGGTTTTCAAAACTGATTTCCACCCAAAAAATACTCTTTACATAGAAAAGGTTTTGAAAGGCTTAATGTTCACAAAAATGGCTAAAGATCTTGATCAAATAATCATATTGTCACCGCGCCCGGGGCCAATAACTACACCAGGATACGAACCCAAGTGTCTACCTGTGTTAATGACCCGTCCGCTGACAGAACAATAAGCCGTACGGAAACAATCGCTATTGTGTGCCGTTCTGGGCTACAGGGCCTTCGTTCCTTGGCATTCAAGAATATTTCATTTCTAGAAACTTAGTCATTATGTGCGGGAGCTGTATAAGGGCTGCTGAGGACCGAGCCAGTTTACAAAGCGTTCAGTGGACAGTTCAGTTGTGATTCGACGGTTAAATTATATTGCTCTGAGCTTGTGCAACGGTGACTTATGCGAAACGTAGCACTACGCTAACCGATTAGAAAACAAATGTCTTGAATTTTCTGAGAAAATAAAATAATAAGACCTTTATACAAAACTATTTTATTGTTGCTACTGCATTCGTGTTATCCAAAGGTGTCAAAGATTAAATATCTAAATACGACAACAAGAGTGTGATTTATTTTAACATGTACCTACTACTTAACAAATGGCAGATGTACAGCCGGCTTCAAATGTTTTCCGGGTCACATGCCCCTAGCCGTTGGGGGAAGCCAGGATGGCTTATCTATTAGTTATGCCAGGCGGTCTCAAAGGTCGACTTGCCAGCTCATACCTGTCTACAAGGGTGAGTGGCGTAATGTGTATGTAAGTCCAAAGAGAATATCATTCCAACATTTCTCTAACATTTGGTTGTAAGAAAGTAATCTCAATGTACAGAAGGCCCAAATGACCCAGCTGTCGACGGGCCCTTAAACTCCACACTCCACTCAATGTACAGAAAACAATATTAACGTTGTAAATCTAGAACGAACTCACAGCGAGGAAACTAAATATTCTGTATTAGAGGCGTCATATCACTCTATAATGAAATTAAATTTAAAATGTTTAAATAATTTTAATATACCACGATTTTTAATCTATTCATGGAGACACGGATGCTCGCTGTAAAATTTGCAAATTGGTTTTATTCGGCGAACATGAAATCGTGTATTTGACCTGAAATTTCACATCGCAGCATAAAACATTGAATGGCTGTTTGTCGGAAATAGCAGTAAAACAGGGCTTCAAAGGAAAATGAAAGTTTAGCGTAACACAAGTAATAGAAATACTGCAAATCGCAAAAGAGTATGTTTCAAAAAGCTAAGAGGCATCAACCTCGACAGGTTACGACCTAGCTTCTACCCCTCAACTTTTTTGCCTATCACCCTTTAAATCTGAACCGGTTTATCTATTATCATTATCATTAATTTTATTATTATTATTATTATTATTATTATTGTTGTTGTTGTTGTTGTTATTATTAGTGTTATTATTATTAGTATTATCATTATCACCATTGTTATTATCATTAACGAGTAATACATCCTATACATTATATTTGTTTAAGGAATTGTTTAACCATATTTCTTTAACGCCCTTACTACTACAAAAAAAAAAAAAAAAAAAAAAAAAAAAGTTACTTGTTTAAATATGTACGTGCAGAAAAGAATGTGCCTTTTTTTTTAAATAAAATTGATTATTTAGCTTCTTGTTTGCTCCCCACTGACCACACGTCAGAGGAACACACACAAAAGTGAATAACTCGGTGAAGCCATCGCTGGACCGGTGAACCAGTCGCCAGTAATTCATAAGAAAATTTTCCGCCTCTTTCGCCTATAACCTCTCGTCCATCGGAAAACGTTTGGAGCCGGCTGCACTAGCAATTTATCACGTTTAGTCAAATCATTTTTTCACGTTTGTCAAGTTGCAAAATACTAGAGATAGTTAAATGGTTACTCGGAGTTTCCTGCACTTCGGCACACGTGTACAGTATTTATGTCTATTAAAGAAGTAAATGACTTGGGTTGTACCCCTTGTAAGCTGGTAATAAAAGAGGTTCCTGCGCAATGCACATTTATGCGTTCAACCATTCCATAAACTTCTAGCATACAGTTAGTGACAACTAAATTCTAGCAATTTATTTCATTTATTGTTTACATGTTTCATGCTAATGGTGTGTAGCAATCAAATGGCCTTTTATTGATCCTAGATGTCGATTATAGAAAGAATAACCAGTTAACATTTCTGCTATTACGAAATACTACGTTAGTACATATTAAATATGCATGAGGCAATCATGTCAAGCAACTTTTCCTATTCCTCCTGTTATAGATACACTGAATCCTTGAAAATAAATATATTACCTCAATAGATACAAAACCTTTCAGTTAATGGTTTGTTGATGGCGCGCGCGCGCGTGTGTGTGTTGAGTTCTCTAAAGTGGAATATGCAATATTTGCATACATAATTCAACCAAAACTATCTACCTATTTCTGCTATCTTGCTCAACTCAAAGCAGCTGAAAGGGCGAGGCTTGCCAGTTAATTTGTTTCTCAAAGACAGAAATGGCACAGACTAATTAGTAGACTAACAGCAAGTCTTTCAAGGAAGGATTATCACTATGCACATTTCCATGGGGTATTGAAATCGATTTGAGTCCAATCGCATTCTCAACACACACCAAATTTACATGTTGAATTCAATCAGGAATGAGATCAACTTGGATACGCAAGACTCAACATAAATAATTGAAGATTTTATGTTGGTCACTTGGTTTATGTTAGCAAACCTATAAAAAATATTTTTATACGTATTTTAAGTAGGTTTTGAGGCTAGTGAATGTTTTTAGAAGAATATACAAAGTGTTTTAAAAATATCTGACGTGTTGCACTCACATGACTTTCTCTGCTCTTGTACTAACCATTCTTACAAACTCCTATTCCTGCATCTTCTTCGTGTTAGTTGAGATAAACATTTGCAGAAATTATCTTATTGTTTATTTCCTCGTAGGTACAAGGGGAATATGAGAATACAGTAGACTTTGAGTGATAGTCAAATCTTGTACAGCTTCCAAATTCCGTTCTCTTTGCACGGTTAACATATAAAAATGAATAACGGTGCTCCATTTGACATAAGTATAAGTTCTCCAAAACGCACACAAGTAACAAGGAATATGTACGAAATGGTTCACTCTACAAAAAATATATTTAGACATAAATTGTGTTTAGCAAGATCTACATTTTTTGTATAGTAAGATTTGGTCTATCCCTTACGGTTTACCAGTTATGCAAAAGTCATCCAGTGTAAATAGGACTACATGGACTATAGCCAGAAAATTCAAGATATACATTTAATTTGTCATAAAAATATCTCAAACATATGGAATGTTAGTCAAAATAGAGCCATTTTCAAGAAAACAAAAATTTTCGAAAAATTTTCCATGTAAAGTCTAGTTTAAGCTGGGGGAATTTTCTTCAAAATCTTCGCGTCACATCCTTGAAAGACATTAAATCTAAATACCAACTTTGGTTTCTAACCGGCTTTTCGTTTTTGAGTTATACTGTCCACAGGCACACACACACACACACACACACACACACACACACACACACACACACACACACTGACATTTTCCTAAAAACGTGTTTTTATTCGGGAGTCCTCAAAACACATTTCCAGTGAAATCTCGACATCGAATTTTTTGGTGGAATACAATACTTCCTCTACTATATGTAGTAGAGAAAATAAAAAGTGTCTGGTATTGCAACAGGAGTTGGAATTGGTCAAAACTAGAATAAATGTTCCTATAAGCATGTGTCCGGAAAGAAATAAATGTTGAGATATGGGCCATTTTATAAAAATGTACATCGTATGCACATTTTCGATGGGTTTGGTATACACCAATGTCTTTAAATGTCCCTAAAGCCTGAAATCCAATAATTTGAGCTCCGGCGAACGGGGAAGCCATGCTACTGGACCTTCTCGACCAATCCATCGTCCATTACATGTTTGGTTTAAGTATTGTCGTATGATGCGTACAAAATGGGGTGGCACCCTGTCATGCATTAACCACGTGCGTCGTCTTTACACAAGCACAACTCCAAAAGCACGGATAACTCATTGCGCAGGAATCAATGATGCACAGAGCTTGTTAATCTGTAAAATGTATGGCTCTAGGAGTCTGTCACCCACAATTCCTGCCCACACATTGGGACTAAAGCGACCCTTATGCCCTTTCGCTTAGCCCTCTGTTTACCATGAACGCAAGTATTTATTTCTTTTGCAAATGTTTATTGGGCCTCAAAGTTATGCTTATACAGATTACATTTTCACATATATTTGTAAAACAATACTGTCCACTTTTAATTATAAGACGTGGTTTCACAGTGAAACCACTGGGAAACTAGGTATTTCTTACTTAGCATGGTATGTAGCGAAACAGTTCTTAGAACCGTTGATGAAAGTCCACTACCACAGGTCTGACATATCCATTTGGTTCGGTAGGAATTCTTGGCTGTGCTACAGATTGCACACCTTCGAGATTTTCCTTTTACAGGCATATGTGCAGTTTCTGCTACTCTTTTCTCTCGAGGAACATAGAGCTTAGAATTACTGACCTGAGGCAATTTCTTTGACCGGTTTGATGAAATTAATTCGGATGCACCTAAAAGTCCAGCAATGACAGGAAGGCGGAATTCCTTGAGATTGTTTATTGAAAATTATGCTGGCATTGACAATTGAGACATCCAAGAAGTGCCACATTATTCGGTGCCACCACTTCTTACTTTTCTTGTATATTTCGTAACAAGATGTTAGCGTATCTGCCTTGTCTACAAAGCCCAGAGGCATGCACCAAGTCACTAGCCAAGTTAGCCGCGCAAAATTGTTGAAATGTCGTGGCTAAGGTTGCCAGACAGCACAAACGCTTACTTCCCAGTGGTTACAGGCTGAAACCACATAAACGTTTGATAACATCAAGAAAATATTCATGTATTATCACTTTATGACAATACAACTATAATCTAAGACT